>PVHX01020492.1:0-31850 GCA_004024805.1 Geosciurus inauris
CCCCCTACACACCTTAGCTGTACCCTGGAGTAGTTTCAACTCCACCTATCCCTCCTAGACCACCTTCCCCTCTACTTTGGATCGCCAATCCCACCCCATGGTGACTAATCAGAGGAAGTCATCTTTCTGGCCAGGGTGGGCATGGACTTCAAATTGGGTCAATTAGCCGGGTCTGGTGGTGCACACCTGTAATCCTAGCAGCTCCGGGGGCTGAGGCAAGAGGGCCGAGAGTTCAAAGCCAGCCTCAGCAAATTAGCAAGGCCCTTAGCAACTCAATGAGACCCTGTATCTAAATGTTTTCTAAAAGGGCTGGGGATGTGGCTCAGTGGTTAAGTGCCCTTGGGTTCAAACCTCGGTACAAAAAAACAAACACACAAACAAACAAAATTGGGCCAATCACAGTCCTCACAGAGGCTGCCCTGGGGCCTGTGTTGTTATGGGCTCAGAGCAAGGTCTTCAGTGCACACCCCAGTGCACCACTCACGATGTGTTCTGCATAACATTTGACTCAGAGGGAATCTAAGCCCTTGTCCCAGGGAAGAATCTGTATGAAGGAAAGCCGTGCCAGTATGTCAGGCCCTATAGCAGGCAAGGCAGGATGGCTTCTGTGGGCATGGACCAGCCAGGGAGGGGTTGGGAGTATAGCTGAGCAACCACTTCCCAAGCACCCCTGCCTCTCCTACACCCATGTGAGGAGAGCTGCATCCCCAGGTAGCCACACCTGTACGTGCGGCTACTGCAAGCAAGGACCCCCCCCCACCTCAATTGGCCTCCAGGGAAGACCCAGCTCTCCAGGGGGCAGGGTCACAGCATCCTACTTCATGGAAGCCCACCTGGGATCCTCTGTCACTCACCTGCTGTGTGGGATGGGGACCAGCTGGAGGTAGCGGGAGTCTTAGAGCACCAGGGCTTGGGAAAGAGAGTGAGGGTCCTCCTGGCAGGGCGAGGCCAAGGCTCAGTGGGCTGGAATGGGGTCTCCTGAGAAGCCAGAGCAGGCACAGCCGGGGCAGGACAAACCCTGAGCCAGACCAACCTCTTCCTGGGGACAAGAAGTTAGGTGGGAGCTGGAAAGCCAAGCTGAAGCCCAGCCTGCTGTTCCAGTCATTGTCTCTATGCTGTGCTCAGTGCCCTGCCCTCTCCCAGGAGTGAAGCTGCCCAGCTGTGTCTGAGAGCACCAAGGCCAGGCAAGTTCACTTTACCCCCAACACAGACGGTCTGTCTCTCCCGCCCTCACCTTCCGCCCACCCCCTCCCAGTCTCCTCCAAAGCACGTCAAGCTGAGTAAAGCTGCCAGAGCACTGTCTCTGTCCTCCCCTGGTCACCTCACTCCACTGGCCCCAGGGCCCCACTTCTTCCTGCCCTGTCCCTGGCTCCCAGCCCCCTGCTACCCTGGGCAGCCAAGCCCAGCCAAGACCAGGCTGTTTTGGAAAAGCGCTGGGAGGTGGCAGAATGTGCGGTCTCCGAGTTCCCTCCAAACTGGCGCCCCAATCCCTGGACAAACAGTGTCCGTGTTTGCCCATCCACGGAGGCTTGTGTTCGCTTTCCAGGTCAGGAGATCCCAGCGGCTGGCAGCTGGCGGGAGGGGGTGGGGGAGCAGGCAGGCAGGCGGACGTCATTGACCCCCAGGCCCACGGGGAGTAGCAGAGCCAGACGGGTGATGACAGGGCCAGCCACTGACCTGCCCATCCCACAGCAGGGTGGTCAGGCCAAGGGCAACCCAGGGCCATGCTTCCTTCACCTCTGCTGCCACACAGAACATGCCACCAGGAGAGGGGGAATTTACACTCTGAGAGACTACCACCTCCCCTGGCGGGCTTCCCGAGCCCTGTGGCCTCTCGCTGCTTCCCCCGGATGCTGAGGCCTGTAGAGGGCACCCCTGGGTGGGGTGCCATGGAGGAATACTACCCTCCCTCCAGTTCTGTATGGCCTTGGGGTTGTCGCAGTTGCTCCAAGACTCTGCTTTCATGGAAAATGGGGGAAATCTCCCCGTTTGTCCCCTACCCTGGGAAGGCGAGAGGGCTGGGGGGTTAGTGGTGATGGGGAGGGTGGAGCAGTAGCCTGTAGGGCCTGCTGCACCTCCTGCCTGGTAGCATTGCCAGATGCCTGGGTGGCCCAGCTCTTTGACCCAGGTGGGGCGAGGCCCCTGAATCCTGGGATGTGCCTGGGCCAGGGTGCTCGGAGCTGAGCCGATGTTGGGACTGACTGACTAACTGTATTGAAAAGAAATTTTGCAGCTACAAAAAGCTTTTCTCAGAGTGGCTCAGGGGTGGGCCCTCCTTCCCCAGGCTGTGGGGAGGGGCCAGGGTGTGGCAGGGGCTAGGATCTGCCAGGACGTCTGTGGTCCTTCCCATTTCCTAGTGTGCACAGCGGGGACCTAGGCTCTGTCTCCTGTATCCCCACCATCACCACCCAGTCTAGTGTCCTTAGCACACTGGTGGACACTGTGTACCTCGGCACTAGGGGCTGTGTCCTTTGGTGGTCCTCACCTTGGGCCCTGTCACTGTCAGGGTGTGGAGGTGCTTTTCACAAAGTGCAATAAAGGTGACGAACAGGCTTGCAGAATTCTACAACCTATGTCCCCTGACAGGGTACTGCCCGTCAGAGAGGTTCAAGGCTCTGCAAGTCCTGCCATACAACAACCTGCCTATCTTTGTTTAGCCCATCTCCTGGATGTATTTGATCATGGGATCTATTTGATCCTCCAACAACCATAACACAGGCTTTCTTAAGTGCTAATGTGGAGCCTACAGCTGAAGTCAGGAGAATGGAATCCTGTTCCCCGATTCACCACGTGGCTATGGACATCAGTGTCCTTGCTCAACAGGATGGACTCTGAGGACAGACCCACAGAGCTCTTGGTTGCCATGTCCAGCCCAGAGACACCTGGTATAACTAGTCACATCATTCTAGGCCAGGGGAATGACCTCGCAGCCTTGCCGCCCTCTCCCCAGTAAACCAACCAGTGACATCTTTTCCTCTCTCGGGGAACCTACTTCTCCCAAGACCTTGCCACAGACTTCTGTGCCTACACACAGGGAACAGTGGGCTGGACTCCCAGGACAGAGGTTCTCAGGAGGCACTTCCTGCCTGGTTGGACTGGGAGGCCCCTTTCCATGAGGCTAGAAGGCAGAGACCAGAGGCAAAGGAGACAAGGGTGAGTCCCCACGGTTTATTATGGAAGCCTATAAAAGAGCCACATTAAGTATTTCCAAAATCACAAAATGCACAACATTCATTTTTTTTAATATGCAACATGGAATATTATATACAGATTAAAACCACATGACGGCAAAAACACACACGGCACCAGTTCCATATCAAAACAACACACACAAGTGCTTTTTCAATATTAAAACAATTGTGATAAAAACATATTAATATTTTGAACCATGTTTACAATAGAGAAAAATTCATATTTTACTAAATAACAAATATTTAACAGCAAAAACTTTATACTAAATATCTATTTTGAATTATAACAAAAATAGTACTTATAATAGTTTATAAAGACAGACACAAAATTATAACATTTATGAAAAAAAAAGTTTTGTGTATAAAATAATATTATAGCAATCCGGGCAGGGTCAGGATGGTGCCCAGTACATAAACGCCAGCGCCCAACATCGAAAGTGCTTCTTCAGTCTGCAAGCCTATGGCAGGGAGTTTTGTGGGGTTTTGTCTTTTTAATGTCAAGTTACAATAGTTAGGAATGGTAAGTGAGAAAACATCACCCATCTAATGCTACCTCTAGAAAACACACGCACAAACACAGGGACACAGATGCCTGGACACAGCTAGAGGAGAGACCGAGGCGTGGCAACAGCTGACATCCTGTCCCGTCTGCCAGTCAAGAGCTTTCCTCCCTCCTCTGCCTATTGCCTTTGAGACCCAGCAGGGCAAACGATCCTTCCTTGCTTCCTCCCAGGGATCCTCTCAGCTTTTCCTTCTCCACCTCCTCCCAGGCTGGCCCCCCCAAAGTGAAGGTGGCTGAGGCCTTCCAGAACCCTGCAGGCCCCTGCCCCTCGCCCAGGCCAGACTTGCATTCACTCCCAGACATTCAGTCTGAAACCATTGGTTCAGGGCAAGCAGGATCAGCTAAAAGGAAACTGAACCTTCCAGACACTGAGCTCTTGTGTGGGTAACAGATTCTGGTGCACCATGCAGCTAGCTCTTCTGCAAGCTCTGGCGAGTCTTTATACATTTTGGCCTGTTTCCCTCCTTCCCCCAGAATTGGAAGAGGGGTTTGAGGGATTTTGCTAATAATAAAGAAAAAAAATCCCACCATCTTTGCCACTAATGTCTGTTCCACACTGATTTTTAATAGTGGGGGGGGGGGGGACAGGAAACAAATGAACAATTTGGGAATCAGTGATTTTAGGACATTCTGTATGGTGTGACCACATCTCTGATTAGGGTCCCTTTGGGGAGATGTAAGTGGGGTCTGTTGTGGGTCTGCCCACTGAACACCATGAGCCGGGGTCACTGACCTGCTCACCCTGGCAGTTGGGGGATCATCATGTGCTATTTTCTTCTGCGTTGTTTTTTGTGGGTTTTTTTGTTTTGTTGTTTTTGTTTTTTGCACTCAAAAGGATTCATTGCTTTTATTACATCAAAAAGCATCAGGAAAACACAGAAAGCACACAAAAAAAATCTGAAAACAGACAAATTTGCATAGAGACTCACCAAAGGCCCTCAAAACCACTGCCAGGAGGCACCCCAACTGCCAATGCTCAAAACACCAGTGGTGGGAGCTACTCCTCTTTCACCCAGTCATCCCAACTGGCCCATCTGCAGCCAAATCACTTCTGACAAATCGCACATACCCTCCTCCTCAGCTCTGCTCAGCCTCCCCCCAGGGCCTCCAGGCCACACAAGGGCCTGAGTCAGCCCTGGGGAAGGGTCTCCTCCTCCCTCCTTGCTTTTCACCTCCTCCCCCCGCCCCACACACCCCTGAGCTGGGCTTAAGCAGACAGTGGCTTGGCACAGAGGTGGAAGGGACTTCAAGGACTTCTTCCCAAGGGCTAAGGTTTAAGGGTGAGGGTTAAGGAAAGGAAGACGGAGGCCTTAAGCTCCGTCAGAAGAACCCGTATCCTGCCCCATACTCACTAGCAGAGTTGGGGGGCACTGGGGTGAACAGTGGCCAAGTAAGAAATTGTGGTAGCCTCCAAGTCTACATGATCAGGGTTTTCAACAGGACAGGAGGAGGCAATGGGCTAATTCCTCATCTGTACCAGGTGACAACAGGCAGATTTCAGCTGAGAGTGAGGCTCTGAAGTTAAACCAAATAATCTCGAGCCTAGGAGGGCTGTTCAGCTCCTGACTGGAGGTGGGGACTGGGTTTGATCAGAGATCCCCACTTCCTCTTCATTCACATAAGTCCTGAGGAGGACAGATGGGATGGAGGCTAGAGAGTGGAGGAGATATTTGCTCCAGAAATCAGTATGGCCAAGATTAGTGAATAAATACAGACTCTGGAGCAGTGGAGGTATGGGCAATGGTAAGCCCAGGGCCTCAGTTCAGTATGGAGAGCAGGGAGTGCCTGGCTCAGTGGGGTCCCACCTGGGGGAAGGGTAGGGATGTCAGTGCACCTGCAGGGGCCATCAGGGGGGATGCTGGGAATCAGGCCTGGGGCTCCTGCACCCCAAGGTCAGAGGAGAGAACAAGTAGCAGCAATAGGTAATTTCAAATGTCTAAACTGGCAGGGCTGGGTAGGAGGTGCTCTCTGGGCTGGTGGCAGCCCTGCCCAGCCCCAGCCCACTTGTGTTGGATTACCCAGGATGCTGTTCTTTGTCAGCCACAGCGTGAGGAGCACTGCCGAGCAGTGGGATGGGGTGCTGAAGAGAGGGGGTTGGGAGGGGTCTCTTTTCCCCCCTCCCCAGCACAACCACCTGGCCACCAACTAAAAGACAAAGGAGGGAACCAGTTCAGAAGGTCACAGGTACACACTGCAGTACAGCCAACAAACACTTAACACTGTAACAGGCATGCAGAGCCCAGCCAAGCCCTTTCCCAGGAGCTAAGCTGGTGGGAAGTGGGGGGACTCTGGAGAGAGCAGGAGCCAGGAGGGGAGCCCTGTCCCCTGAAAGAACGGGACCCTTTTGGCTTTTGGTAGGGTTTGCCTGGGGGAGGACAAGAATGGGGGCTGCTGGCCCTCCCAGGTTCCAGCCCCCTCCCACACACAGGTTTCTACCTCAGTCACCCCACCCCCTCTGCTGGGCTGGGCTGAGGTGGGCGTGGGCCTGAGCTCGGCTAGACCGTAGCACTCAGCATAGCCTCCGTTTCAGGCAGAATTTTGTTCTGGTTGGAGTCCAGGCCAAAGAACTTGACGCTGAGGCCATCCACAGGGTGCAGGACAGGGACCAAGGTGATGCGGGGGAAGGTCCGGGTGGCCAGCTCAAAGCGACTGGTGCTGGCCAGCTCCACCGCCAGCACCTTCAGGAAGAGCTTGGCCAGGTGCTTGCCCAGGCAGGTCCGGACCCCGCCGCCAAATGGGAGGTAATGGAAGCGGCCGTCCTTGTCCTCACTTCGCGCCTGGCTGAAGCGGTCAGGGTCAAACACGCTTACGTCTTTGAACACAGGTGCCGTGTCGTGGGTATCCCGGATGCTGTACATAACACTCCAGCCTTTGGGAATCTGGAAACCCTGCAACAGGATGGGGCCCGAGGAGCAGAACGTGAGAGCCAGAGGAGGCCAGGGGAGGGCCCAGGAATGCCCACCTGCCTCCCCAGATGTTCAAGACCTGCCCCTTCCTAGAGACAATCTCCCCCACCCCGGGGTTCCCCAGGCCTGGCCAGCCTCCTGCTCAGCATGCTGGTCCACTCTCCTATGTGTACACGCCACAGGCAGTCCCACAAGTGACACCCAAGTTGGCTTCTTCCCACTCTGCATTGCAGCCATGTCTCTCCCACGACCAAACAAGCTCCCTGAAATCAAGTGCTGTCTCCCTGTCCGACTGAGGTACCCAGGTTGGGGAGGGGTCTTTCCTACAGGTCAGCTTGAACCCCAGGCAGCACCCCAGGACCCCTCAGCCCCAGCCCCACAGGGCCCAGCCTCACATCCAGCTCGAAGGTCTGTAGCACGGTGCGGTAGCCACCAGAAATGGGCGTGAACAGACGCATGACCTCCTTGATGACACAGTCCAGGTAGCGCAGCCCGCTGAGCGTGTCCAGGCGCAGGGTGCCCTCGCAGGGGCAGCCGCCACTGTGCAGGATGCCCTGGGCCCGCAGCTCCTCCCGCAGCTTCTCCAGAACGGCAGGGTGCTTCAGCAGCTGCATGATAAGTGAGGTACTGGCGCTGGCGGTGGTGGCATAGGCCGCAAAGATCAGCTCCAGGGTCCCATCCTGCAGCAACAGAGAGGAGAGGTGCTGTTTGCCATCTGGGACCAGCCAAGTAGGGCAGCCCCATTCAGCCAGGGTCGCCTGCACAGGGCCCTGCCTATTCCAGCTGCTGGTTCTACTTGTCTGAGCCTCACATGCTGGAAACTTAGGGCTGTGGTGGACATAGGGGTCACAGCTAGTTCTGGGCTGGGCAGGAGACACCCGGCTGCCACCCAGGGCAAAAGCACTAGCCAGTTAGTTCCCTAGGGTAGGGCCACTTCCCACTCTTTGTTGGATTCCTGGGCCGGTAGCAACAGGCCTAGTCAGTGCAGTGAGCTCACAGAACAGACCAATGCCAGGAGCCGGGCACATGTGGCAGATAATGAGGTCTAAGCCCTGGCCTTCCCACTCCCAGCTCTGGCTCCTTCCTCCATCCCCAGGAGAGGGACACCTGTTTGTGGCCAGAGGGGTAGGCAGGGTCTGGAGGCTGCCTGGACCCATATTCCTGAAGACCTAGAAAGGAACTATGGTGGGAAGACTGAGGGGAGAAAGGCCCAGAGGACTCAGAGGTCCCTTCAGGACCATGGGGTTCCACAGAAAAGCCCCAGCAGGTCCCCTCATTCCAAGCCCTGCATTTTACAAATTTGGATACTGGGCCCAGAGGGGCCTGGGTCCTATACTTGCTATAGCATAAAAACTTATGAAATGGGAAAGTCATTTGGCTTCTTCCTGCCTCCCCAGGAAAAATCTGGGGCAAGAACAAGGAGCAAAGAGCATGGGGGAGGGTGTCTCTGGCTTGTGTCTGTGACACGTGGCAAGTGAGCAAATGAGCAGTCTGGGAGTGGACTAAGCAGCTCACGGCATTCCTCAGGTGGACACCCCCAGCACAGCGTGTTGCCCAGAGTGAGCAGCTCAGGTGACTGCAGGCCAGCGGGGCTTAGGCAGGTGGGAAGGAGGACAGCTCAAAGGGTCACCAACTGTGAAAGTCTTGGGGGGGTTTGGAGGAGATCCCAAGTTAGGACAAAATTTCCCCCAGGGCTAAGGCTGGCCTCAAGCAAGTGGCTTCCTCTCTAGGAACCTATGTTTCCTTGGATGGCCATGAAATGAACTGAGAAATGAACTTGGTAAGGGGAAGGTTCTGTGGGGTTAAGGCGTCAACAAGCCACTGACACTGAGCCCAGGGACCAATTTTCAGTATCTTCTTAAACAACAGTAGATGTGACTGTGGGCAGGACCAAGCCCATGGGACCCCACCACTGTGGGTAAGGACCCACTCACCCCAGGTCTGAGGTATGCACAGCCCTGAGCCCTCTGCTGCTGTGGGCAGACAGGGGTGGCCCCACTGCATCCTCCACAGCAGGGCACACAGGGACACGTCTCTGCTTCTTGGCCAGCACCTTCCAGCCCGGGTGCAATGACAGCCACTGCTACTCAGAAAGCATGTGTGGAGCCAGACCAGAACAGGAAGGAATGGCCAGGCACCTTTCCACCCATCCAGGGGAAGCCCCAGAACAGAGAATGGGGGCCAGTGCTGCCAGCTGCGAGAGTCGCCCACCCCACCTTCAGCTCCTGCATGGTCATCTCCTTCCCGTGTTCCTTGCTGCTCTCGATGAGGATGTCCAGGGCATCCGAGTAGTCCTTGCCCTGGGTGCACTGAAGCTTCTCCCTGATGGCCTTTTCCAGCCCCTTCTGTAGGATCTGCCGAGCCTGAATGCCCTGAGGGGAAATGGGGTGGTCAGCCACAGGAAGGGCGGGCCCCCATCTAAGCCTCAGGACTGCCAGAGGAGGCTTCAGCCCACCCTCCCTCTGACACCTCTCCCCTGCATCTGGTGCCCAGTGCCTGTCTCAGTGATCCCCTCTTTGGTGGCCTTCCAGGCCTTGGGTGCTTACCCGCCGGTAGCCACTGAAGGGCAAGTCGACAGGCAGGGAGAAGACGTTTTCCACAAATTGCTGGTAGACCTCAAAGAGGTGCCCGAGGTCCTCCTCAGGGATGCTGAAGCCCAGCAGCACCCGGATGGCCATGCGGAAAGTGAGCTTCTGTGCCTCCTGATACACGTTGATGGCCTCAGGCTGGCTGCTCCAGGCGCGCAGCGTGTCCTGAATCACTAGCTGGATCTTGGGCAGGTAGCTCTCCAGGGCCTCATGGCTGAAGATCTTGGAGAAGATCTGGAGGACAGTGGCAGGCGGTGAGCTTGGCCCCTAAGCGGACTCTGCCCTCACTCTGCTAGGTGGAGGAACAGGTCCTATGACCACAACCAGGGAACACCTCGTCCTCTCCCCTCCCTCCAGACACAAGGTCTTTGTGGGATCCCCCGCTCTGAACCCCATTCTACCTCCTGTGATGGAGGAGGGGCAGACAGGGGAAGACAAGATGAACACACAATGTATAAGCGTTTTTACTCAAAGCCATAACCTTCTGCGTAACTCACAGGGTGACCTGTGCTATCATCTCTTTTCTCAGCCCTCAGAAAAATATATGCCCCACATAATGGCATAACCTTGGGGACTTTGCAGTCCAGCTGCCAACAAGTCCGGAGGGATGTGGCTGTCCTAGCCATGGTGGGCACAACAGGGGACAGATGGAGCCAGAGTGGGGAAGCTGTTTTTCCATTGCAGGGGCCCATTCCCCAATTCCCAGAATTGGGTCACAGGTCAGTACCTGGACAGGGAAAAGGTAGGAAAGCAATAAGTAGCTCTCCTTCTACTCCACTGATGGGAGGGCGAGAGGACCGTAAGGCTAGACCATGAGCAGAACTTCCTGGGAACCAAAATTGTTCCTACTTCCTATGCAACAACCACTGGGCAGTGATTCTAGGGCCTTTATTAAAGCTGTGCCATTACAATGTCTTCAGTATGGCTGAGTCTAAAGGCAGTAAGATGGGGACAGATCCCAAAGACAAGCAAAAGCCCTTTCAATTCCCTGCACCTTCCAGGACCATCTCAAGCAGTTAAGGAGTCCCTGTTTCCACCTCCTTTGCCTTGAAACCTCCTGATTGGCTCAGCAGCCCCCCCACACACATGTTTTTCACACAGTGGCTCTGGGTGTGCAGGAGAGGGAGGATGTTAGTTTATTTACTGGCAGCCTGTGGGTCTCACTTATAACCAACAACCTCTGTTCCTATCAGGGTCCAGAGCAGAAGTGGGTGTCCCCCACTGGAGCTTACGGAAAGAAAGGTCATAGGTGAAATCAGAGAGCAGTGCAAGGGAAGGAGCCCCCAAGGTCCCATGCAAACCACACACACGCACACACCCTCTCCCCCACCCCCCAAACACAACTGCTGCACAAACTGTAAATGTGAGAATTTCCCCTGCAGTCAGCTCGAGGAGGAAAAGGTAACATTTTCCTGGCCTGGGCCCTGCATGGCTAATGGGAGACTGGTTTGTAGAAATAACAGTGCTGGCCCTTGAGTGGCCCCGCCGGGAGAGCACAATAGCACTTTCATTCCGAAATTCCCGGTGGGCAGAAGGAGGGGGAGGGAGGCCAGTGAGGGGCAGAGAGGCCGGCACTGTTTGGGGCCACTCCTGCTACAAAGGGACAGCTGAAAGGTAGAAGGATGATAGGAGGTCGCCCAGGTCCACTCGGGCCTGTATGGGTCACTCACACCTTACCCAGGTTTGGGGGTCCCACACAATTTCCAGGGGTCCTAGACGATTATGAATAAAAGCGATGCTGTAGGCTCAGCCCTCACCATGGTGTCCTTAAGAGCCTGGACAGGGATCCTGATGGGTGGGAGTGGGGCTCTGCCCCCAGAGCCCAACACTGGCCAACTAAGGGCCCTTACAAAACAGCCAAGAGACCACAGGGGTGAGCAGAAAGTGCCGTACAGGAGCTGAATAGGCTCATGGGGAAATGAGACTGGGAGTCAGGACAACTCTGCTGTGACCAGGCCTCTGTGGGGAGGCTGGTAGTAGGGCAGTAGGGGACCCAGAGGCCACAGTCTCCAGAGCTGATCAGACTAGGGATACTATCATGGAGGGGACAGAAGTAGGGGATGGTCAGGGCCCCCATCACACAGAAGACCTGGGCCCCAAAATGAGCATGTAGAAGGGGGATATGGCAAAGGCCACACTCACTAGGACCAGACAAAGTCAAAGCCAGCTGGGTCCCAGGATACAGTGGGGTGATGGGAAAAGATAGGTTGGGTGCCCAGAGGCCTGAGTTGTAATCAGGGATCATCCACTAACTTCATATGTGGCTGTGGCCAAGTCTCAGTTTCCTCATCTATAAAAAGGCTGAACCAAGTGACCACCTTGCAACCCCAGAGCACCTACCTGAACACCTATATCCACTTGCCAAGTAGATGCTAATCCCCTGCAAGCAGCCCAGAACCCAACAGTGCTCAAACCACCTGGAGAATGCCTTCTAGGCCCCCATACTCACATCCCACCTGAGCTACCGTGACCCAGGAGGAGCCATCCCAGGGCTTCCAAAGGGGACATGCCTAGGATCTCCACCGCACCCTGAGGAGAGCCATACAGGAGCACTGGCAAGCCTGTCTGCCCCGTAGTTTACATTCCCTGCGCCCTCTAGTGATGGCCGGCTGAATCACGCCTCCTCTGGCTTTGGGGCCCAGGAGGGCAGGGACAACCCAAGAAGACAGAAGACCCAGAGAGACATGGGACTGAGCAAAGGACTCCAATAAAGGGGGTCCACACTTGACCCAGAGGTGGGAAGGGATCCTGAGTAAGGTCAGGAGCTCCCTGGTACCCTGCATCTGCAAGCCTCTGAGGCTGGGGCCCCTGAAAAGAGAACTGAAGTCAGGACCACAGCTCTGATCCAGACCAACCTCTGGCTTGCTAAGTGACAGCCAGCAGGTTCCTGCCCCCCCGGGTCTTAGCTCTCCCACTGGTTTATGAGGGGTCTAACTGGATGTTCCAAGGTCCCTTTCATACCCAGCGGTACCCTGATTTTCCTCAGAGCCTCCTTGAGGTGGAGAAATCACACAAAGGTGGGCGGCAGGCACTCCACCCCTGGGAGGGCTTTGCTCAGAGGTCACCAAGTCTATGCCCCTGCCTCCAGCCCAGCTGTTGCACAGGCATGGGGTCCTCCCAGGAACTGGGAAGATTCCAGGGTTTCATCCCTGGGTCTGTGCCCAGAGTTAACAACGCAGGCACTTCCTAAAGCCAGGGCAGCCCAGAAACCACCGCCCACCACAAAGGACAGGAGGCGGAGGTGCCGCCAGGGCAGAGGGAGGCCTGGGCTCAGTTGGGGCGGGCTGGGTCTGAGGCTGCCGCCTGCTGGGGTCAGGACTCGGGCACACTGGGAAGGTGCCCGGGAGTGGCTCAGTGTGAGGAGAGGAAGGGTTCCGGCCCCCAGAGCCGACTGGCCTGACCACAGTCATCAGAGGAGCCAGGCCTGCTTCGTTTCCCTCTGGGGCTTCCCTGGGAATTCCCAAAAATGAGCCAAGAATGCTGGACAAAGGTCACTGGGAACCAGCCCAGGCCCAGGCAAAGCTCTGCAGAGGGAGCCACAGGTATGGACCATGCACCAGACTTGGTGTGGGGGGAGGGCAAGGGCAGAGGGTCCCAGGAGACTTGGGAACTCCCATCCCTGTGGGAGCTGTGGGGGCAGGGGCAGGAGGGCGAATGGGCTCCCACCTTGAGGCATATCCTTGGATGACCCTCAAACCTCACCAGTGTCCCTAACAATACAATGAGTTCAAGAGCCCATGACCTTGGTTCTCTCCCTCCCTCTGGAAAGGAAGCTAATTCCACGAGGGCCTGGGGTCCCACTGGGGCTTGACAAGGCTTCAATTCCCTGTAATTGTTCCTAGAAATGTTCTGCCCCCTCCCCCTGTCGCCAGGTCTCTTCACCCCTCCCGCTTCTCATCCAGTGCCCTGGGAGGGCAACAGTTTGGTGAGCCTCTACGGCCCCATTTGGCCAGGTAACCTCCCCCTCATCTGCTGGCAGCTGTAGATGCTTGGATGAACGGATGGACAGACAAGAGCTGGAGAGGAAGCCCACTGCCCTAGCCAGTGACTCAGACTGGGAGGAATGGAAGTGGCTGCCCAGGAGGGGTGGGGGCCCAGGCAGGCCACCTGGCCAAGCCACCAGAGCCAGGCCCATGGAGTGGAAAAAATAACAGAAGGCAGGCAGCCACCGAGGCAGCCATCCATCCGCACAGGGGTGACGCCAAGGTGTGTACTTTATATGCAAGGAGGGGGATAACAAAGGAGTCATCTCCCAGCTACCTGCATTTCCACTGGGTCCAGACTCCAACCTGCACCCATCCCCACTCAGTGCCTCTGGCTGGGAGGGGTAAGCCCAGACATCCCCCTCCCCAGCCTGCACATGTCCCTTCCCTGTGTTCATAGGAACAGGACGCCTGCCCCCCATTGGACTCCAGTTCTGATGGTTTCACTCACCACCCTAACTCTTCAACACAGACAACCAAGGTGCTGGGGGAGGGGGAGACAGTGCTTGCAAGTACCTGCTGAGACCTCTAATCAAAAGTGATGGCCCCTTGCTCTTCTTCCCTTCCAGCCACAACAAAATCCCCTTGAAAAGCTGAGGCCCACAAGAAGGGCCTCTCAAGGTCAGAGTGCAGGGCATGACTGGCCACATCCAGCAGGGACCCTGAAGCCCTTTGCCTCCCACCACTCCTGACCCCATCATGCTGCCTTCTACCAGCACTGACGGGCCCTGACATTAGGAATCCTGAAGGGATCCTCTGCTATGGCCCAAGTCTATTCTAAGGGTAAGGCCCTTGCTTAGGTTATTCTGGGTTGTTGTCAGCATTTCTAAAGGAGTCCCTTCCTTTAGGCCTGGGGAGCTCAGGATGGATGCAGCGACTGACACAGCGGGCTCAGTGCCAAAACAGACCCCAGCCAAGCCTCCCCACTGCTAGCCAAGGCCACAGTTGTCTTCCAAGGCTGGGAGAGCGAGCAAACATCAACCTGCACCACAGCCTTGTACCCCTCCCCACCCTGGAAGAAGGACATAAAGAGGAAAGAAAACAGGAGGGGGATGCCTCCACACCCAGCCCGCCCACTGCCCACTGCCTGGCACAAGGGAATGCAGAGGGAGGCACCACTCCCAGATGACACCCTGGTGGCTGACCATGAGCTTCCTCCCCCACTGACCTTCAGAGGGATCCGCTCCTGCCACCCGCCCACTCAGCAGCCCTGCACACCCACCTACCGGTGCTACAGTAACTTTTGGGTGAAGGACTTTGGCTGGCAGAATAAAGGCTCTATGCCAATGCTAGGCAACTAGAGCACAGCTCCCAGCAGCTCGGCTGCCTGGCAGTGCCACTGCCTTCCCATATAATCAGGTTGGAGCTTCTGCTCTGAGTTGAGACTGAGACTGTTGGATATGACTGTGCAACCAGAGACTGCACTGGTACAAAGGCCTCACAAGCCAGGTGTGGGCTGGCCTCTCCCAGAATCCTGCAACCTCAGGCCCTCCTGCTGGGGAACCTCCTAGGTAAACCCAGCAGAAACTCCAGGATGTACTGGGTTTGTGAAAGGAGTGCCTTGTCCCTGAACCTGACCTCTACCAGCATTCCATGACAAGGCCCAAAGGCCAGGTCAGTGAGGGATGGTGGGTGGGTAGGAAGTGCTGCTTGATCTCTGCCTCTAAAGCCTGTTCCCCCACCTCAGCTTCAGGCACAGAAGGCTCTGTAGGCAGGGGACTGAATAGAAGGGATAAGAAGACTACTCCTGAGGTCCCCAGTCCAGGGACTTCAAGGCTAAGTACTGAGATGAGTTCTCCAAGTTCCTACAGGTATCTTGGGACCACTGTCTGGGGTTCATTGAAGCTGCTAATTTCTTGGTGCAAAGAGGCCCAGCCCTGTCTTCAAAGGAAAAGAGAAGATGCCCAATCCTGTTGTGGGCACCCAAAACTACCCCCGCTCAACTCCTTCTCCATGTCTCTGACAACCCTCTCACTCCCATCTGCCCAACCAGATTCCATTTACCCCTCCAGGAAATACCCCAGCCTCCGTACATACTCCATCAGAGACCTTCCTGATCCTTAGCTGGGGAGGGGTGCCAAAGAAGGAGGAGGGAGTTTGAGGTCCTAGCTGCAGACACAGGCCTGACTTCCGTGGGTGATATTGTTAGACTGGGCAAGACTTTCTGGACTTTCTCCCTGGCAACCCCATCCCAGCTGGTCCTAGACCACCAGGGCAGCCAGGCCAAACACCTGGAGTGCAGTGATGGCAGTGAGGAGCCCCATTCCTGCACATCTGGCCAGACCTCCCAGAGAAGGGGTGGGCCACCAGCCCCAATGGAAACAGTGACGCTTCTAGCTCCCTGCCAGCCTGGCCCCAGCGCACCTGGGCCCCACTTCCTGCACGTACATCTTAACCAGGCCAGGGTCTAGCCCAGCAACCCACTCTCCAGACAGGTCCCTAACTGCAGCATGGATTGGATACGGTAGTGTGAGTGGTATCCTGCAGCCCTACCCTGGCCCCATGGTATCCTCCAGGCCTGGGGGCCCAAAGACTGGCCAATCTTTCCAGGGCAACATGGGTATTCAGAAACAAGGTCTCAGAGTACTCTCTTATCCCTCCTGCCAGAGTCTCCCTCTTGAAGGCAAGGATCAAATTTCCTGCTTCTTTCTACCTGACCCAAGGCTTTCTATGTGGTTCAGGAAACTTAGGATCATGCGTCATCCATTATGGAGATTTGGGGGAAGGATCCTTTTGTCTGGCTATATCTATGACCCCCTCATACTCCACATAGCAAGCACACAACTAGTACATACAGAGAGGGCCCTGCATTATGGGTCTAAAGACTCACGATGAACGGCTTCTAATGATTCTCTAAGAATCTGGAGGACCAAGTGCTCAGAAGAGGGAGACCACGGATCCCTCAGCCATAATCATCGGTTTCTGGCCCCACCACCAGACCAATTCCCATTCTTCCTGTCCTGTGTATTCCTCTGGTATGTCATCTATGCTGTCTCCTTCCATGTCCCCTTGCCTTCAAATGGACCAAGTAGGCCAAAACCTGGGACCTTTCCAGGCAGACCCTCTCCACCTAGCACTGGAGGTTCAAAGCCAAGTCAGATAGAAACAGGGTAGGACTCCAAGGCAACAGGCCACCATAAAGCCTTGCTGTACCCCCTGGGGTCCCACACTCTGGTCCTGGCTAAGCCTCCTCCTACCTCCCAGTAACCCAGCCCCACCTCAGCTTCCAGCAACCCCAAATGGGCAGGACTGAGCAGGACTATTCCTGTTGCAGACCCTGCCCTGCAATTTCTTTGCTGCTTGACCTGGTTCACCTCTCACTCAACCTAAGTCTCAGAGTCCTGCTTTGCATCAAACTCCCATAAAGAGGAAATGAAACAGACTTGTATCTGAGCTGGGTTCCTGAGTCTCAGCTCTCTCCCCACTCTCTGAAATGGGCCTTTGGTGGAGTCTCAGAGACAAAGAAGAAAAAAATCACTGTCCACATTTGAAAATCCCTCATTCCTAAGCCTGTAGCCCCCTTCCCCTCCCCAACACTTTCCAGAACACCTCAGCCGCCCCGCTCTCCAGAACCTCCCTGCATTTGTCCCCAAGCTGCAGTTAACTGCTTCCAGCTCTGAGTGAAGCAGATGGGAGAGAGAGGCCTTTGGGATCCCCTTTCCAGATTCTGAAATACACACTTTATCAGGGAACTCCTGGGGTACATGCACACCAGACTCCTCCGGTGGATTTTTCCTTTTTTTGTCTGCCACGGAGAATTACCCTTCACAGGCGGTTCAGAGAACATCAAATACTATGGGCTGTGTCGGCGAGTACAGCACAATTGCCCACATTCAGCGAGACCACCTCGCACACAGGCTTCTGGCGGTAGGGGTTGCCCCTCCCCTCTCCTGCGCTTCACCACTCCTTCGGGAATGAGAGGCCGCCTCTTCCTTTCCTTTAGGTTCCAAATTTGGGTGATTCCTCTGACCCAATGGAAAAAATGGAGTAGGGGAGCCGTGCAGCCTCCTTTTTGGCGGCTTCAAGCCCGTAGGCCGGCGCCCCGCCCGCCCGCCGGCTCAGCTTTCGGGTTACTGCAGTTCAAACAGCACGTGCCGCCCGCGCTCTGAGCCGCGGCCGCGGCGGTGGCCGCACAGCTCTGGGAGGGGGCGGGGAGGCTTGCTCTGTGAGCGCTGGCTCGCCTCCTCTGCGCCTCATTCAGCCGCTCGGGAAATCCACAGGATAAACACCCACTTTCTCTACCTCTTTACGCGGGAGTGGGTGCACCACTCTGATCCTCAGCCCGAGCCTAGGCTATTCTCTCACCCCTCTCCCTTCCCCTACAGATAAAGGTGCGCTCAGGGGCCCAAAGCTCACTGTACCTCTCCCTGGCAAGGCCCGCTAACCGCTGCCCACGTGTTGTCCCCAGCTCCCCCTGCACATCACACGCCTGCATCGACCTCAACGCAACTTGTGTCTGGAGGGCCAGGTTTGATTTTTAGAATGATCAGTCCTTGCAATTCCCGGAGGAAAAGCGGAGAAAAGGAAAGGGCAGGCCAACTGTCCTGCCCCGCCCCCTTCTTTTTCCAGTTCTGTGGAGCACTGCTAGGACAGGCGTTGGACTCCCCGATCCCAAACGTTCAAGGGTTGTCCAAATCACCCCCAAACAGCCCCCCCCCAGGCCTGGTGGTGCCCATCGCGCAGTAGGGCAGCAAGAGGGTGGACCCGGAAGAGGCCTCTATAGGCCCTGGATTCAGGCTGAAAGCTGTCCAGGCAGGGAACTGCCGAGTCCTGACGCTTCAAGCGCAAAAGAGCGCAGGTTCGAGTTAGGACATTCCTCGGCTGGCTCCGTGAACTCCTGAGGTGTAGAAGAAAAGAGAGCTCTTACCTTGCGCTTGTTGCGGTGGATGTCGCCGATGGAGTTGGCCACTGTGTTAGGGCCCAGCAGCATACGCGTGCTGCGCGGCCACTCGGTGCTCACGAGGTGGTGCTCTCCCATGAGGATCTTGCGTACGTTCTCCGCGCCGGTCACCCGGATCAGCGGGCGCCCCAGCAAGTGTGTCTTGAACACGTTTCCATATTTCTCCCTCCGGGACGACTGGAAGCCCGAACCCTGTGGGAGCCATACAAGAGACCTCTCTCAGGGCTCACAGGTCTGCGAGGCCGGCCCGAGCAGCCGGTCTCACCTCCGGCATCACCTCCCCCCCAACACACACACAGACACGCACGCAGGTTTTATTTTTCATAGCGTGCACAAGACTTGGGAAGTAGGGCCTAGAGTATAATAAATAATGCGAGGAGGCGGGAGGCCCCGGGGCACCCCCGGGACGCCGTTTTTTAGTAATGACTTTACGGAGGGAAAAGGTATCCCGGATGGCTGGACCTGAAGCTAAAGCCTCCGCCCCCCACTCTTCAACCCTCCACTCCCCCGGCCCCCGCCACTCCGCGCTCGGGAGCCTCTCGGAATAAATATTTCCAGGCTTCGGGCCACGAGCTGGCGAGACCCCGCGGGGTGGCCGCAGGCCAAAGATTATTTATAGCGGTGCGCGCTCGGTGCCCGGAGGCAGTCACTAGAGACTGGGATTGGAGTTTCCGCTGTTCTACGGTGTGGCCCGCGCAGGGACCCTGTGGCCCTCCGCGGGCTCTTCGGGGTGGAGTTTTGGGCCGAGAGCCGCGATTTTCCTAAAGCATTTTGCCCTGGAAATAACTGAGACTGACTTTCGTCGCCGCCCCGGAGTTTGGAACAGGAGCGCGGCGGAAGGCGCTTCCCGCTGGGCGGGGTGGGACCGGGCGGGGCGACTCCGGCAGGTAACCGGATCCCGACGGCGTCGGCTGCGGCGCGAGCCGAGGATTGCTGGGCCCCGGTCCGGGACCGGCGCTCGAAAGAGCTGGCGGAGCCCGCTGCGCGCGGGTACCGGAAACCTAGGGGACCTCACAGGGGCGGGGGCAGGGGCGTCCTGCTCACCTTTGACGTCGACACTAGCCACCACAGACCAGATTAACCCCTCTCCTGCCCGGGCAGCAGCGGGTGAGAAGAGGAAGGGCGCTACCTGTCCAGACTTCCCTCCAGCCCGCTAACGGACTTACAGACCTACAGGGTCATTCTCCCCGGACGGGACAACTTGGCTACCCCTTTCCTGGGTTGGTCCCCCTCCTCATTTTCCTTTCTTCCATGAAAAGCTATTCTCCAGCTAGACGCGTACACACTCTAGCGCAGCGAAAAGTGACTCTGCAGAACTCGGACCCCTAATCACTTTTCCACATGCTCCTCCAGCCCCGGCGCGCGACAGGGAGCGAGTCTGCAGCTCCTGAGCAGCCAAGACAGGGGCCCGGCCGCGGGGGACGCTTTCCCGCTCGCTGGCTAGAGGCTCGGGAGAATGCCCCCGCAACACACACACACACTCACACACCTATTGAGACGTCGTTGTAGATGGCCTCTACCCCTTTAAGAAAAATCAAGGCGGAGGTAGGGTGCGACAGAGGGGGGGGGGATGAGGAGCGGGGTTCCCTTCCTCCGCCTGCTATATTGCATCCCTTGCTCGGTCTAACTCTCTGTCTCTCCATTTCTTCTGTTTTTCTTTTCTTTCGACACAAAAGTTGGGTTGTGAATATTTCGAGGTCGCCGCCGCCTCGCCCCCACCCCCCGCCTCTGATCTGCCTAACTATAATTAAAGTGCGTTTTTTTTTTGTGGCATTAATAAAGAGTTATTTGTCCGCCTTTTCCACGGTCTTCACAAAGAGGACTTTCATAGGGGCGGCCGCTCGGGCCGCTAGTCCAATTTATACAAAAATGTTGTATTTTTAGCCCTGGCTTCTGTTTAGATGGTGCTCGGTGGAAACGGAGAGCCCTTGGAGGTCCCCCTGTAAAATCTGATAAATGACTCAGAAAAAACGCTGGGATTCAGAGGGCTCCCGTTAACCCCTTCAGCACTCCTCAACACGCACCCCCTTATTCCTCCCCATCCCCTCGCGGGATGTAGGGCCCTGGGACATATGGATGGGGAGGCTCAGGTCTTCTCCCCAACTTCTGTGCCTGTAGAACACAGACCCCAAGGGCCCTTGTAGGATTTGGAAAAAAAGGTCAAGGAGACACCACGCCCGGGGTGAGGGTGGGGGGAAGGTCAGTAAACGGGATGGGGGAGGGACGGCAATACACCGCTGTTCCACAAATTGGCTCTAACAAGGAGGAAGCCATTGCCCAAGTGAATTATTTTATTTTTTAAAAATTCGCGGCCAAAAGCCTAGACCACCGCCGCAGTTAACCCTTTAAGCGTGGTAGCAAGGGGGAAGTTCTGGAGATTTCTTATGGGAGATAATCTGATTGGTTAAAGTGAACCCCACCCCATTGGACCGACAACCCCCTCCCCCCGAAAAACAAGACTCAGAACAACTTTGCCATATGGAGAGACCTCAGGGTAAAGGAACCTCGCCCTCGCCTGTCCCAACTAACGCTTGGCTGTCACTTACTTCAGAGCATATAGTGTGTATGTGTGTGCGCGCGCCTGCGCGCGCGAAAATTGCACGCGTCTGTTAATGTCAAGCCAAGCTTTCGCACCTCTAAACCTGCAGATCCCCGCTCTCACCTTTAGCTTCACCTTTCTTTCCTGTGCCAGGGTTGTCTGTTTCAGGATTCCAGGCTTCCCCTAAGGCCCATTAGCACCCAGTGGACAAACATGGGTACACCCTATACTCAAACACCACCCGCGGTTATCTCAGTGGTGTGCCCCGCCCCCCCCCAAAAAAAAACCCTGGTGTGTATCAAATTGCGAAAGCGATTGTCTAGCATTTGACAAGGTTAACTCCAGGTTATTTTCCCCATTACCTACCTGGGTCTGGTCTTGGACGCTCCCCACTCCCATCATCACCACCAGAGCAGGACTGTGTAGCGTCTAATAGCAAACTCTATCTCCCACGCACTTCTCCCAAGTTTCTTTCTCCTGCTGAACTGTCCACACCCAATAAGTAAATAGACCCTTTTCCCCGAAAGCCGGGAGCCCTTAAGTCTCTAGCTTCTCATTTTCCTTGGGTTACCTTCTTCCTCTCCCACCACAAAACACACACATGCTAGCGAGGACCGCGAATTACCTCGCTAAGCGGCAGGGATACAGCCGGGTCTAAGAGGGCAATTTAAGCTGCTATGGCCCCCTCCTCTCCCAACTCAAATTTTTGGTTCCCAGCTACACTGTTACTACCCAGGACAGCTGACGCTCACTGGGTCCTGGAGCGCAAAGAAGAGGCGAAAGCGGCTCTTGACAGTCTGGACGCCCCCTCGAACGTGCGCTGGGCGTTCAGTCCCCAGGCCTCTCCATGCGCCCCTGCTCGGCATCCCGCAACCGAGACAGGTCAGTCCTGGGAGTTACGTCGGGTCCTGGAACCCTTGTGATCAGTCCTCCGAACCAGCGCACCGAGCGCCAATAGTCTCTGAGCCACACCGCTGGCAGGCAGGGAAAAACCCGGAGGCTCAGGCTGAGAGAAGGGAAGGGGCGGGGCGGGGATCTGTGCCTTCAAACTCCGGTTCCCCTAGTCCTGCCCGCGGCTAGGTCGGTCCCGCGCTCGCAGCTAGCGGACCCCGTAGAGCAGCAGAGCGAGTGCGCCCTTACCTGTAACAGCCAGTGGCCGGTCTCTCCGATGAGCGGGAAGCCCATGGAGCCCTTGGGGATGGGCAGCTTGCAGCTCTTGTCGCGGGTAGCAGCCCAGCGCAGCTGCCACAGCTGCTGCGACACGGCCAGCAGCAGCGTCACGGACACCAGGCACGCGGCGAGGGTGGCCAGCGCCGACACCAGCTCCAAGCCCTCAAAGAGCATGTTGGCGGCCGCTCGGGGGATTGGCTGTGCCGGCCGCGACGGGGGAGGGGAGGGCCTGACCGGAGCGGCGGGGGAGGGGAGGCTGAGGCCGGGGTCCGGGCACCTCCAGCCAAAACAGAGACAGAGGGAAGGGGAGTGGAGGCTGCGAGGGGAGCGGAGAGAGGGGGGGAAAGATTGCCTAAAAGAAGAGAGGAGACACGAGGCGACTCGGCGTGTAACTTTGTTTGTTTGTTTGTTTGTTTGTTCCTTTACAGCGGGCTTAGGGGCTGCTCAAGGGATGGTGAGATGAAGCCGTGAGTCAAGCTGGTGGATTTGATCTCTCCGCAACCATCACACTCGGAAAACTTTGGAAAACTTTGTCCAGCGGGAGCCTCTCTCTCGTAAGCCCCTTTCCCTGCTCGAAAAAAATAAAACAATAAAAAAGAAGAAGAAGAAGAAGAAGGGGAACAGAGAGCTAGCGGAGAGGAAGTGCGATCGATTTGTCAAAAAGTATTCAAAAAATTCCTAGGTGAAAAGAAAAAAGAAAAAATTCTGAATTCAAAAATTCCAACGAACCCAGAAACTCTGGGAACCAGGGAGAAGGCTCCCCAGCTGAGGCGAGTGGAGAGGCCGGAGCCCTGCGTCCCTGGGCTGCCTCGGCGACGCGCCGGAGCCCGGGAGCCGCCGCGGCACCCTGACGCGGGCGCAGAGGGCGAAGCAGCGAGGCGGGCGCAGCGGCGCGAGCGCGGGTGCGGAGTCGGCGGGCCGCAGCCGGGACGGGCCGCAGCCGGGACGGGCCGCAGCCGGCGACAGAGCCCCGGGCGGGCGCTGGGGCGGCGGCGGCGGCGGCCGGCGGGCGGGCGGGAGGGGTGAGGCGGGGTGGGGTTGGGGGAGGAGGTGGAAAACCCGAGCTGGGCTATTGTATCAATTAAGAAAAGGCAGTCCGTCCGGGGACGCAGTCTCTCGGCTCTGGAGTTGCTGCTGAGGGAAGAAAGGGGGAAAAAAGAAAGGAAGGCAAAAGGAATGAAAGAGGAGGGAAAGCAGAAAGCAGGATTTCAGGGCTGATGGTTTTAAAAGCGTCTCTCAATGTGAATTTGAGGCCAAAGCGAGGCGATGCGTGTGTTTATATAGAGGCGGGAGGCTGCGCCCGCGGTGGGCACTCCGCCAGCACCCCCCTCCCGCGCGCTCACAAAGCCGGAGGCGTGGTGAGAGGCCGGGCCCGCGGCCGGAGCGTGTGAGCGCCCGCCGGCCTCCCGCCCCGCCCCGCCGCCCGCCGCCCGCGGTCCGCGCAGGACCCACTTGTAGCAGCCGCAGGATCAAACTCAGTTCACCTCTCGCCTTCTCTTCCTTCTCGCAGCGTTTCGCTTAGCCGGGCACCTACAGACGGACGAGATGAGACACACGCGCGCGCGCGCGTACACACACACACACACACACACTTGCGGTGCGCACTCGCTTAGTGCCCGCTTGGCTGCTAGGCTACTTCCCTCCCACTTTTCCTCCCTCCCGGGTCCCCGGCCCCCTCCTGCTTCAGGCAGTAGTCCCGCGTGCGCCGTAGCCCCCGCACCAGAGGTCCGGGACAGGTTACCCCTCTGGATCAGCGCCTGGAGGGCGCCTGAAGTCCAGACCCCGCACCCAGGATCCCAGGCTCCTCTCCTGCGGGACCTCGCGGGCCCCTGCTTCCTAGGACCCTTGACTTGGCACTCCCAATTCTCTTCAGCCCGGGTCCCCAGGCCTGATCCCTACATCCCCAAACCTCAGATGCCCGAAGTCCCCCTTCCCTCCGAAGTCTTTTATACCACATAATTTGAAGGTTCCCTTGACCGGGTGAGCGTCTTAGGATCCTGACGCTGCAGGCTTTCCTCTCCAACACCTCTGAGCTACACACACACACACACACACACACACACACACACACACTTCGTAGTCCCTGTCCACTGCCGGCAGCATCGGAGGAACCCCAATGCTGATCCCAGTGTCTCTCGCCAGGGACAAATAAGGCGGTCCAGCACCCGGAGGCGGGAGGAGTTCGGTACCAACGTTCAGTGATATAAAAAAAAAATAAGTAAATAAACAAGCAGGGTGAGCGCGGCCACCTTCTGAGCTCCAGCCGTAGAGGGCCCGGCGCGCGTGCTTGTGTGAGGTGTGCGTGTGGCCTGGAGCCGCACCTGTGTGTGCGCGCGCGAGTGTGTCCGCCCTGCGCCGGCCCCACGTCGGTGGAGCAATGTGGTGTGTGTGCACGTTCCCTCTAGTACTGTATGTTTGTCTGTGCCTGCATCTATCTCTCCGTCATCTTGGCCTCTCCTCCTGAGAACCTACGATGGAGCTATGCACACCAATCCCGACAGCTGTCTGGCTAGTGACTGGCTCTCCCTCGCGCGCATCCTGTTTTCCCTAGCCCCTGTGTCTCTGTTGTTCACTCCCAGAGAGAGACTAGACATCCCACCTTTAGTTTAGGGCAGTGTGCGTGTAAACCACACGTTTTAACACCTCTCTTGCACCCAGGACTTACTCTTCTTTAGAATTCCCTAGAAAAGAACGTGCATGAGCGTCTAAGAGGAGCGCAAATGTGTTGTCCCTCCCGGAGTGAGCGCTTCAGAGATTGATGCAGCCAGAAGAGATCCCGGAGCAGGACTCTTGCCGCAAGCGCTGGGTCATCTCGGCTCTCACTCTCTGCCCTGGGACCCCACCTGGTGGACAGTTCCAGTACTACAGATTCGGGGAAGCAATTCCAGCTTGCCCTTTGCGGAACTGCCGCCTTTCCTACGGAGATAGCAGCTCCCAAGGACCTGTGTGTAGGCTCCAAAAGAGCTCCCGCCTCAGTGTCCTCAGGCTACCCTTTCCCCACCCTCAGGCCTCTTGGGGACCGGACACTCACAAAGCCCTTGTCAGGACCACTTTGGCCCCAGAGACAGAAAGCTAGGGAGGACTTCACAGTACTGTTGAGTCTGGCAGGACAATCCAGGAGTAATGAGGCCAGATTCAACAGTCCTACCCTATTTCTTGTCAGAGAATGAAGCTGGGATAAAATAGGGCTGGGGGAGATTGTTGAAGCCCTGTCCTCTTGAAGAACCCCAAGAATCCAGATTCCTGGAACAAGCCTGAGGTGATTAGATGGACAAGATGACCCTGGGGAGCCCTTAGTGGAGACAGCCATCTCCAAATAGCTGGACATGAACACAGCCATACAGAGATACAGACAGATGCACAGGCAGATATTGGGCACACACAAAGGCACATACACGGAGAGGATCCTTGTCCTCAGAGCCATAGAACACTTACCTCCCAGCCACCAACCCAAGAGTCCCTAGGAGGTGTCCATTTTGCCAGGATCAGAGTCCCAGAAGTCACACCTGCCCATGGCCTTCCCCCATTCCCTTACTCCCAGGGATGGCTTTTGTGAACTTTCTTTTGCCATCCATTGTCTGGCCTCTCTTCCTGTTCAGGTGTGGAGAATGTGTTGGGAGGAGGCATGGGGAAGCATTTCTGAGTCCTTCTTTTGCCCAACTGCCAAGTGGGGTCCTAGGGAATGTCCACAGGGACTTGCAGCCCCACAGCAATAGTTGCTGGATTGCCTAATTGAAAACATCTCTCTGCTCAAGTCCCAAAGAGTACTCACTTAGGAAAAAAGAAAAGGAAAGCCCTGGTACTCTAATTCTGTAAGACTTCCTGGAGGCGCTGTGCAGAGTATGGAACACCAGGATTACTGAGCAGGCTCAAGAGGGTGACTAAGGCAGAACAAGGCCAGCCACCGTCTTTGCCAGTCAGATTCCACTGGAGGATATTCTTTCATCAGCCTCAAGTGGACTTCTGACAGGCCCTGATCTAGTCCTCAATCTGATCCAATCCCTGTCCTGAACCTAAAACAGATCCCCTGAGCCTAATCCTAGACTGACCCTTAATTTGCATTGCAGATTGACCCTTTCCCCAACTCCAGACCAAATCCCAGTGCTAACAAGTATCACTCAGGCACATCTTTGGTTCTAGAGTGCAGCCAGTCCCTTTGTGGACTATCCTGAAGCTGAGGTTCAGCTCAATCCATGAGGCTCTGGGAGAAGGAATGGGCTCTAGCTCAGTTTTTTTTTTTTCTCTCATTTTGGCATTAGAATGATCTGCCTGCTCCCCAGAAAGCATCCCTTTACCCAAGGCCAGCATAGTTTACAGGAACTCCTTTTTACCCCCACCCCAAAGCCTTTTCAATGGCCCATGGCATGCCCTAGGGCTTCAGCTATTGCCTGCAGTGCTACGAAGCCCTGGGTGAGAGCTCAACTGCCTAGGTCCCTGTAGCCCTTCAGGCACTTTGAAATCAGAGCAGACAAGGAGATCAGTCAGGGATGCTGCTTCAAGTCTGCATGAAATTTGCAAAGCTTGGCAGAAGGGACTAGGCGTGGTAAAGGACGGGCCTCAGGCACCCTTGGAATATGCAAATAATGAGCAGAGCACCCCCACACAGGAGCAAGTCTGCTTGAAGTCCCACTCCTCGCTGTGGCACAAAGCTGCCCAGCAGTGCTGTTTATCCTAGACTTTCTATGCCCAAAGGAACAAAGCCCTTGCCCCTTCCAAGTCCTTGTCATGTGTGCAGTCATATCGCCAACAAACCTCTTCCACAGTCATTATTTAATGTCATCTCCACATAGCACATCAGATTTCATATTACTTCTTGTATTGACGAGAAAACTGGGGACGAGTCCCACCTCCATGTCCCCATTGCTTTGTCCCTGTCCCTCTCCCAGCAACTAGAACACAACCCCCGAAGCTGGGAGACCCTGCCCCGCATGGCGAGACTCTGACTCCTCCTTTGTTTAGTGTCCAGGCTTCTGATGACTGAAGCCGACAACAAAGGGAGTTGTCGATTTTACATTTAATTTTGCATAGTTCTGGTTCTGAATTGTTTTCAATTGACGCTTATTCACTTTCTTTTCCAAAAACCACCTCTAGCTAGACGCAAAGAGAAAGGGGAAGGGAAAGTCCAGGATAAAGGCAGGGGTTGCCCAAGTGTCCAGAAAACAAAGAGACTAGGTGACAGGAAGTAGGGCTGTATGCTCAGCGGCCAACAGTTTGCACAGGGTCTCCCAACCGAGCTGTAGGCAGTCTAGCCAGAGGGACAAAGCTCAAGATTATACCTCAGAGAGTTCTCTCTGCTGTTAGCCAGGTACTGCCTTACTGGCACCCAGGAGCCCTTGGAAAACTCAACTCTTAGTGACTCCTCACCCTCCCCAGGGCCTCAGGCTGCTCCCATTCCATTGTAAGGTACCCTTGGTACCCTGCCTGACAGTGTGGGGTCCATTGCCTGCAAGTCTTTGGACAGTAGGTCCTGCCTGGAATCTTCTCTAGAGCAGAAATAGAAACTGCTACTCCAGCAGACCTGGAGGGCTCCTTCGGCTCCAGATCCTAGCTTGTGATCCCAGATATTCATCCTGGGGCCTGTTTGCCTACCTTCTCCTACTCCATGCCCTTCTTCCAGAACAGGCGCCCCAAGGTTGGCAGTAGCCCTCCTGTGTCCAATTCTCAAGGACAGTTTAGAGGACACTACAGACTGTGCCTTGGCTATTCCAAGAGGGGCTGAACCCCTGCTGTCCAGTCTGGATGGGGGTGGGGGGGTGCAGCAGCACACTTACCCAACTCCACTTGGAAATCACTGGTGCCACAGACACTGCCTTTCTACAGCCTACAGGGGCCAAGCTCTCCTCCCCTGCCCCTCACCCAGGCTCTGAGGCCGTTTAGAGAATTCACTGACCACTTCCAAACCACTGCCTGCCAAAACCCCGCACGGCCCACTCACTTCTTTGGAGATGCCATTCTGCTCTTTGCAATGCTACTAAATCCAAAGCTGGATTCTGGATTCTATGTATTTATTTCTTAAAGACTTCCTCCTTTTTTTTTTTTTTTGGTCCTTTAGTGAGACTTGCTCCTACCCCACACCAGATATCTTCAGATATTTTTCCCCTCAGTTTTGGTAGATAGCAACCCCTGTCCAAGTAGCTGTACCTGCAGATGCAGGCCTGGCCCTGCTCCTCACTCCCAGCCCCTCAGAGGGGACACGCTAGGGGATAGCCCCTCACCCATTCCGCTGCAGCCCTCTGGGAAGGGAGTGATCTTTGGAAAAGAACTTTGCTCTTTTCTCCTTTGCCTAAACAGGGAGCGAGTCTCTCTCCACACTTCATGTCAGAAATCTCAGCTTCAGACATGCCACAGAAGGATTTTTTTTTTCGAAAAATGGAAATACCCCATCCTCTCCTGTCAAAGCCCCCATATCCAGTCCTCCTCCTCCCATCCCACACCCAACCCCACCCAAAGCAACCCAAAGGGACTTGCCTATGGAAGGGCGGAGGAACGCAGCTCACAGCTGTGTCCAAATCAGCACTTCTTGGAAAAGAGTAGCCTGCCCGGTGGGGATAGGACACCGGCAGTGCCCCAAGTTGGCTGTGGCTGGCAGGGATACTGCCGCAGCGATGGCGTTCCCTCAGGCCCAGGGAGCCAAGAGCCCTTTATAGCCTGAAACCTGCCCTGGCACCGCCCACTGGGCGGCTGCAACCAGGGGAGTCGCTAGGAGCTGGGAGGGCATCCGTCCCAGGACCCCAGGGCCAGGCCCCCACACACAAGAATCTGGGATTCAACCTCCTCCCACCCCAGGCAACTCTATGTCCTGGTATGTGAGTGAGCCTGTGTGTGTGCATGTGCGTGTGTGTGTAACGCGCGTGCACTCGTGCTTAAACGTCCATTCAAAGACCTCAGATCTCTTTCCCTCATCCTCTTTCTCTGGCAGTAACAGTTTTTGAAAGGATGGGGAGAGCAGTGTGTTTCTGCTCAGTTTATCAAATTACACTCAGTGACAAAGGACTGAAGTGCATTTTCTTGAAGGCTTGACAATTGGGATCCAGGAAGAAAAAAGAAAGGCACGACAGAGAACCCAGAGCTTTTGTGGAAGGTAAAACACCGATGTGAAAGGCGGGGGATGCGGCTGGGTGGCTGTAAGTGAATTTACCTTCATGTTGCTTAGTGTTAAAAACTGCTTCCCCCACCCTTCACCCAGCCTGCAAAAAATCCCACGGATCCCAGAAATTGCAAGATTGTTGATTTTTAAAAGAAACACTGCATCAGACAAGCTGGAGAGCAGCCTCCTCCCTCCAGGGCTCTCAGGGTCCCTTGTCTCCTTCCCAGCCCCCCATGCTGGGGAAGCCTCAGAGAAGCACTCTGGACCCCCATTACAGCTTGTCCAACCAACTTCTCCTTAGGGGTACAGTTGGGACATGAGTGGAATAGGCTTCTCTCTGCCAAGTTCTGTATTGATTGTTAGATGGAGAAGGGTGGATGGCAGGACAGACTAGGGCCTGAAAGAGAGTACATCGGGCACTGGACTGCTTGTCTCAAGGGCTTCCATTCTTTGGGCGTCAGAGGACAGGCAGCAACCTAAATCCCCAGCCTCTGATGCCAAAGAATAAGCCTGGGAGGGAAAATATGCCCTTATCCAGAGCCTAGAGACAATGTCAGAAACAAGTCCCCATTTCCACTGGCTTTTCAGAAGCCCCCAGCAGGTGCCAGACAACTGGCCAGCAAAACTTACCCAGAGCTAACCTGAGAATGTAGATGGCAGGGTTCCACACCCCAAGTCCCAAATGCTACCAAGCTACATCCTCTCGCATGTGACCTTGAATCCTGCAGACTACCTCTCAGAAGGAGATACGGAAAAAAGAGTTCAGGGCTTGTGTGGTTGCCCACTTAAGCATACCCTGCCTTTCCCATCACACCCCACCACAGCTCCAAGTTCACCTGAATCTCTAATGCTGCAGCTTTAGCTAATTTCCTCCCCAGATGCGGGTGCACTGGCCAAAGAAGAAGCATTCCCACAGACAGCCCTCTTCCTGCCCGTCGCTTGCCCTGTCCATACTGTTCTGATGACCAGGGCCATTCTGATGCACACCTGTGATCCCTCCAGGCTTTTACCTGGTCTGCTTTTACTCTGCAGGCCCCAAGAGGTTCTTGGGGACTTCAGCCCCTCTAGCACATTCTCTCCACCAGCGTCCCCACCAAAACTCTATGCTTCCTCTTTTGGGGGTGGGTACTGGGGGGTTAAACCCAGGGGCAATTTACCACTGAGCAACATCCACAGCCCTTTATATGTTTAAATTTTGAGACCAAGTCTTGCTAAATTGCTTAGAGCCTCACTAAGTTGCTGAGGCTGGCCTTGAACTTGCGATCCTCCTGCTTTAGCCTCCCAAGCTGCTGAGATGACAGGTGTGAGCCACTGCACCTAGCTATGCTTCATCTTTAACCCAGTATCAGTCCACATTCCCTGGTTCCCCCACCACTGAGACAGACTGCCACCCTGAAACACTTCTGCACAGAGTGTGGAGCACCTCGGATGCTCTTTTTATATTTTTCCTGCCTGGGTTTCATTCCTTCCACACTGTCTTGCTATTCCAAATCCATTAATTTTTCATACTTGCAAACAGCCCGTGTGTCGTGGTAGGAGGGTTCAGGAGTCATTTAGAAAAAGACTCCAAATCTGCTCTGCCACTTACTAGCTTGAGAAATAGACTCCACCTGTCTGGACCTCAGGCTGAGAAAAAGGTGAGGGCTGAGGCAAGGAGGCCTGCTGGGAGACTATGGTGATAACTCAGGTAATAATCATCATCGTTGTCACCATGGTAATGATAAAAATAACAAAAACAAATTACTACTAGCCAACACCCTTCTTCACTTGCCCATGTGCCAGGCACTTTATAAAGCACTTCACACGCATCGTTTCATGCAACCCTCACGGGCAACCGCAGGAGGTACCTATGGTCATCCTCACTTTACAGAGAAGGAATCTGAGGTTCCAGGTAGTTCAGCAGCTTTCCAAGTGACTCCAGCTGCAGTCTGCAGGTTAAATGGAATCTCGTAACTTAAACCTGGGGAATCTGGATTGGGGTCTGAGCCCATAATGCAGCACGCTAAAGACTAAGCCAAACTATAAGCAGTGCTGATGGAGGAAAGTGCCCAGAGTTTAGAAGTATTTGGAGCTGGAATCAAAAGGTAGACACACTTGGCAACTGAAGTGGGGGGATTGGGAATGGGGCTGTAGTTGGGGAACTGGATGCCTGGTGAAAAGATAGTGTGAGCCAGGAAAACTCAGGACAACAACGAGACTTGGGAGGCAAGACCGAGAGTTGGGTTTGAGCCATGGGAGGCTCTAGGTGCTGCAGGGTTATCTTGGTGGAGCTGGGTATGTGGTGGAAGAAGGATCTGGGCTGGAAAGAGACATTTCAACCTCATCCCCATTCAGATGCCAATGGATGAAAGGAGAGGGGCAAAGCCTACACAGGAGAAGCAGGACCAGGAGAGCACCCCAAGGAACATTCACATTTAATGTAGAGAAAGTCTGGAAAAGAGGACCCTCTTTCTTTGCCCCCCAAACACACCCTAGAACACTCACTTAAGACTGATTATCCCTTTATTTCCCCTCAGCACCTAGAGTTCTCAAGCATCTTGGAGATGAGCAATCTCAGCCCCTTCTTGACTTAGGGATCCTACACACACACACACACACACACACACACACACACACACACAGAGGCACACAGGCACACAGAGGCTTCCTGACCTATGAATTCCTATTAGTAGGATTCTTTATCCAGCTGCTTTTTAGCAATTAATTTTAGCATCTATATTTATACATAAAATCATCTATTCCACTGAAGCTTTTCTCTACATCATACAGTGGCAAAAACACTTTCATGGACACCTCCTATGTGGGTATTAGTTCTGCCATCACCCCTCCTCAACCCTCACTCCAGTCTGCAGCTGTGTCCAGGCTGCTTCTGTTTCATCAGGGTGGAGCTTCTGCACCATGCACCATGACCTCCAGTAATCTGC
>PVHX01020493.1:0-31849 GCA_004024805.1 Geosciurus inauris
TACAGTACACAAATAGGTGCATAATATACTCTCAACCTAATAAATATGAGTATATTGAAGCATTTTATATATTTCTGAAAACTGGGCAATTTTTGTACCTCTTAAGGGTCTATAAATTGCTATTTAGATAAATAAAAATCTCTCTGTAAGCAATCTAGACTTTGGAAAGTGGCACAACTCTATTGGTGATTCTTACAACCAAGTGAATAATTTGGGCATAAATATCCTAGTACCTGTCAAATAAAGGAATCCTTTATATAACATGTGGTACAATGTATTGGTTAGAATAATATGGTCTAAGGGAGGCCAACAGCTACTATTGGATCAACCAAGGGAATCTGGAAGTGAAAACGGAAAGATTGATATCATGCTGGTTTGGTTCCAAGGAACTATTACTAGGAGCAAAGCCAGATTCATTAAAACAGAGACATTAATTTAATGACAACTTTTCAAAATGATTTATTTAATTATGGTTTAGGTTGAATTGTATTCTCCAAAAGATACATTGAAGTCATACTTCCTTACCCCATCAACTATGAATGTGACCTTATTAGGAACAGGGTCACTACAGATGTGATTCGTTTAGAAGAAGCCATACCAGATTAAAGTGGGCCCATAATTCACCATGACCAGTCTCTATAAAAAGAGGGAAACTTGGAAACACCAACAAGGAGAAGACAGCCATATCACCACTGGAAGAGTATGAGATTAAAATAATGCATCTGTAAGTCGAGGAATGCTGGGGAACAGTGGAAATAGGAATAGGCAAGAAACTTTCTCTGGAGATACTAGAGTCATCCGGAACTTGGAAAGGGCGAATTTCTATTGTTATACCTAGTTTGTGGCACTTTGTACAATAGCTCTGGGAAACTAACACAAATAACTTCCTGCGTTCTAAAGTACTGTAAAGACTATCTTAGGTAGTTGTTCTCATCAATTTATCATGAGAAGATTCTATATTAGTATGGGAATAGAAAAAACTGAACCCTTTGGTTTTCATGAAGAATATAAAAAATCTTTCTAATAATGATAGTATGATTGTTATGTGCTTGGGGGATCGTCGTTGGTGTCCTCCGCAACCACAGGTGGTAGGCAATACTGTCTTCACTTGATAGGAGATGGAAATGAGGTTCAACAGATCGGGAATTATTCCAAGGTAAGAAGCTATGCTCCAAACACAGATCTACCAAGGTAAGAAGCTATGCTCCATTCACTGTTCTTTGATTATTACCTTTATCTCTTCTTATAAATCTATATAATAATAGGAAAAATAAGTAGTCTTGTTTGTATTAATGGAATTGACTGGACAGTTAAAGTTACATTCTATGACAAATCAATGGAAAGGAACTAGCCCAAACATTGCAAGTACTTACCTGAACTGTTAGTCGGATCAATCAACATAATTACCAGATTTACGTATTTGTTTCTTCTACACACTACTTCTCTATGTGTCTAATGTATGTCTTATATTTTCCAAATCTCAAATAATTCTGATTTGTCTCTTCTGGAAAATGGAAAACATCTGAATTAATAAGAATAGGCTTTGATGTGCTACGGTTCAGTTCCTGGATTCCAGGTTCAGTTCTGCCTCTTGTTAGCTGTGGGAATGCAGCAGATCCCTGCATCCTCAGGGACCCAGTTTCCTCATTTGTAAAATAAAATTTATAATAATTACTTCACAGCACTACCACAGAGGCTCTTTGCTTAGCCTAGTGATGGGAACATATACTAAGTTATTATTACAATCATGCCTCCAATAATATACTTTACTTAGAACTGGGAAAATGTGTTGATTATATGAAATTGACCACAAATGTATTGTGAATTATAATAATATATATTAGTATTTAAATTATAGCTTTATATTTTCTATCACCAAAATGCATTCCAAATAAGACACAGTAATCAAAGAAGGCATTTCCTTCCTGTATTATTTAAAGAATTTTCCTATAAAATCAAAACACAAAATAGTTGTGAAAAGCTAATCTTCACAATAAGAATGAATCTGCAAAGGTTCAAATTCTAAAGTGAAAAAATGTAGCTTATCATATAAGTAGATTTTTGTACCAAGCTGCTTCCATTTTTCTCAGATAAAACACAATAGTCCAACATATTCTATACAAACCACTTTTGCATTACAATACTAACCAAAGAGTAAAAATAAAATGTATTTACTTGTATTTTATTCCCTCAAAATAAAGTCTACCAAATGATTGAATCCTCCCAAAAAAATGTTGAAAAGAAAATGATGATGATATTAGAAAAACAAAAATACTTACATTTTCTCTTAAAATATGCTACCATAGGAAATATTCAAATTAGCTACAATTTGTGTGTGTATGTGTGCTGAGAATTTAACCCATGGTCTCACAAATACTAGGTACAAGTTAGTTTCACTACTGAGTAACACCCCCACCCCCTACATTACTTATATAATTTTGTGTTGTTACTAGCAGCAAAGGCAGTAGGGAGGGAAGTGTAGTGGTTGATAGTGTGGATTGAGGAATCAGAGACTGGGGTTATTACCCCATCTCTACTGCTTACTAGTTGTGAGGACTTGGAGAAACCACGTATTCATCAATTCCTCACTTTCTTTATGTGCAAAATACAAATATGAATAATTATAATTTCATAAAATAACTGAAAGGATTACACAGATGTATATAAAATGCTCTAAGATAGGGCCTAGAACATAGATACGCACCTAGCAATTATTATTATAATTAATATTAAATCTTCTAATGTATCTCAGGAAAAGAAAATGCCTAATAGATATTTCTTAAATAGATAATAAAAACAGTTACAGTATATTGAGCCCTTATTCTGAGCTAGCCCTACAATGAATACTTTTACATAGGTATTCTTCTGTGCCATACACACTATTATTTTTGCAGTTTTACACATAACAGAACTAAGCCATCTCAGGATCTCTCACCTCTACACTCTAGCACCTGGAAGAGCCATGGTTGTTTTTACTGTTGCTCAGCTAAGTACCAAGCACTGAGAGAAACATCACGGTGGAGAAAACTTCTATTAGGCCTTTTCTCCTGCCTCCAGGATGCAGATAGAATTTTCACTCTGAACATGATTCTCAAGTTAAGTTCCCTTAGAATCAGAAGCTAAAATAGACTTTTGCAAAATCATTCATGAGAGTGACGCAGAGAGAAAGCACTTTTGGAGAAGGAAACAGGGGAAAGCAATATAGGGCAGGGAAGTAGCCTCAGTTGGAGACTAGCTTCACCCTGGAGTGTCAGTTATGCCACAGAGTTGGTCCCACCTCAGGACAAAGTGGGCAGCACTTTGTACCCTGCATTAGTCAATCAATAGCTTCTGATAGCTTGAGATAGCTTGGGGAGCAAGGGATCGAGAAGTTCATAAACTCCTATGCAAGGCAGCTCTTGTTCCTCCTAAGTGCATACTTGGTGCAAAGGGCTGTAATGTGATCTCTCTTATCCCCAAATATGGTGAAAGTGCACTGGTCCAATGAAGGGAGCCTGGGAAGTGCACCAACAGTATAGATTGTCTTTCTACCCTTATTTCAAGGTCTTCCTTCACAGATACCCAATGTCCATTCAGTGAGTGAGTTTTATATTTGAGCACTAGTTTGAGTTAAGAAACTAAGATTTCACTGGACATGATGATGCATGCCTGTAATCCCAGCAGCTCAGGAGGCTGAGGCAGGAGAATTATGAGTTCAAAGCCAGCCTCAGCAACAGCAAGGTGCTAGGGCAACTCAGTGAGACTGTGTCTCTAAATAAAATACAAAATAGGGCTGGGGATGTAGCTCCATGGTTGTACCAAAAGAAAAAGAAAAACCTAAGATTTTTGACTATTCAGGGATTTCAGCATTCTGCTTATCCATATACATACACACACACGTGTATGATACATGCATGATGTGTGTGATACATGCATGATAGACACACCAGTAATTTTGTGTCCTGTCTATCCATCTTGATCTGGTCCATCATGATCTGCTACCATTTCCACAGATCACAGTGAGCCAGGCATCCCTGGTTGCTGTTTTGACTTTGCTGCCCATTGCTATGCTGGGATGTTATCATCCCACTGATACATGGAGCATGTGCTAGAAATGACATCTTCAGCCATCAGCCCTGTTTTAGGACAACCACTGATCTCAGCGGTGTGGTGCCCTCCTTACAAACACACAGTTACTTGCAAAATAATTATCTCGTGAGTTTCCAATATTTTAGGGTAGAACCAGTCTAGTGTGCCATTACATTGAGCTATTCTATCCTTTTACTCCAGTATGTCACAGATTACTGGCTTTTCTATTTAATGCAATCTGTTTTATTTTCTAAAATAATAAGAGCCAATCAGATGGTATAGTAGAATACCTTTCCAAATGCCTTGTCGGAGTATTAAATCCTGTGCCATGGGAGGATGTTCCATTATCAGAAAACTCCAGTTTTTCAATTATAGTCTTTTCCCTTTGATCTAGCACTTTCAGAATACACTCCTGGGCATATTTTCTTTCTTCCCACTGATACATGTTAACCAGTTTTGCAGCTCCTTTGGCAAATAATCCATATTCTCCTTTAGGAGGCCAAGCACTTTCACAGTCAAGTTTTGCCTAATGCTAGTCTCATTAACATGGTTTATATTAAGTAAAATAAATAAAGGCCAACTTTCTCATAGTGATTTTTGCATTTTAAGCATAAATGCTTTTTACCAAAAATGACTAATTTTACCCAAATGTTACTTTAACTCAGAAAAATGGTTCACTTGAAAATTTTTCACAATCTTTCTGTAATTTTGCATGAATAAAGTAAGTAGGGATAAATTCCCAAGGAGAGTATGCGTTGTTTGTAAGGCATCTCCCTCCTTCAAGACCTTAGCACAGCAGAGACTGCATATTAAGGCCAAGAGATCTAAGTGTTCTAAGTTCTCAAATACATCTACCTAGTTAGCAGAATCTGAAATCTCAGGATCCACTCTTTCTTTATTAGGGCTCTAATTTTCACATAGGATAATTGCTCACCCCAATGTTTGACCTTCTATATAGATCTTTCATCCTTACAATTAGGTCCTGCCTGGTCTTCATCTCTGATCTCCAGCTATACACAAAGAAAGTATCCAAAAGAGCTTCGAAGGAAGCTCTCTGACCCTTCCACAAGGCTGGTCATAGATGTCTCTCTAGTGGCACTTAGCAACAGTCATAAATCTTTGCAGTCTTTATAATTATGATTTATATCACATCTCTGAACCTTTAAAGACTATGCACCACCTAGAGAATCCCCTCCCATAAGCAGTCTCTTCTAATTAATCAATAGTGAGTCTTAGCAGTCACACTGCTATGGTGTTACAGGCACTGATGATAATTCACCTATCTTATTGAGGTCTGTATTGCCATCCTGCTAGCAAGTAATTCACCTTCAGAACCCCATTCCTATAGTCTGATTCTGAGAATCACTTTTGGTACTATCTTAGATCATAGATTGAAGAAAGAAGATATATCTTACCTGTTAAACCTGGCATTTGAGGACCTCAAGGCTATACTTGGAGACACTGCATTCCCCACTAGATATTCCCCTAAAAGATGGAAGCAACTCAGTTACATATATGTATAATAATTGAAAACAAATGAGTCTATTTTTAGATTTGTGAGTCTATGAAAAAGAATATAAACTATTGTATGCATTTGATCTGTGAAATTCTAGTAACAGAATGCTTTAACTCAATTGTGCACAGGTTAATTCAAAGAAACTGCAATTTTTCAGAAGATTATAGTCTGAAACTTCCCTACAATTGCTTTCAATGACATGTTAGAAATGTAATCTCTATTCTTAAAGTGCGTGATCAGACTATTAATACCTGTGTATAAAGAAAATTCTTCTCTAAGGAATCACATAAAACTCACCAGTAAAGTGTAGGTTATGCAATTATATTTTTTTTGCTCAACTTTAATAGGTTCTGGGTAAAGGTAATGAAAAATGTTGCTCTGTGTCCTTCCATATATTCAATGCATTATAAGTTCCTGTGGTGCAAAAGATTATGTCTTCTTTTTAATATTTAATAAATTTAATTATCTTAGCTGCTTCAGGTTTGGAAGCTGGCTGCCAAAACTTTTCTCCTTATTTGGCCATCTGAACCATGACCAAGGTGGACTTTTTTTGCTCTCACCTCCAGCCACATAAAATGAAGCCTTCCTTTAGTGGTGCTCTCTTGACATGAGCAGAGTTCTCAGTCAATTCTTTAATTTTTGAGTAGACATTCTGAGGAAATTAAATGACAACATAACAGAAAGTTCCATTAGTACACTACCAGTAATTAATCCTTCATTCATGAATATAAACTTTGATTCATATTTTCAGGAAAACCAAGAGCAAGATAGCATCTGAAAAGACAAGGGTCTCTTACATCAGTGCTAGAAGTACTAGAATCAGGAGAGTCTTCCCAGATGCACTATTGAGGACTCAGATTTTTTTAAAGCCATTAAGAGCTTTAGGTGAGAAACTTAATGGGGACTTACATTAGACATACATATTTCAACAGTGATCCCAGACCTCCATCTTTTGAATACACACCATCAACAAAGAACCTGTTATGAGGAATTAAACATTCAGTTTCATAGTCCACTATTCTCAAAGTATCTTTGAATTCTAACACTCACCTTCCTTCCCATAAACTTGGACATACAGGGAACAGCCTTAGAATTTTGCATTTAACATTCCATTAGCCTGAATATTTCCAGTATCAGAAAACATAGTTCTCCAATGCTTTGCTTTGCATGGTCTTGCCTTTCTGAGTCTTCATCTGTATAGAAAACTTTTTAGCCACTACTGAAGAAAAGCTAGTTTTTTTCTAGGATTGATCTGTACAACAGCACAGTAAACCATAGCTAGTAGGTATTTGTTGCCTTGAAATTGTCAACACCTTAAATTCTTCAAATGAGAAATGTTTCTCCAACTCTTTAATATAAAAATTACATGGCCTAGAAGTTTTTATGTCTATTTTAGAGGTACAACTTATCATCAAAATCATGTTTATTGTAAACGTTTTCTTGGCAATTTACTTGTCATAAGTGTCTATTGTACTGACAAATTCAGTTGGCAACAGTGTGTGTTTATTCTCATGTACTTATGAATTTGCGAAGAGATGCAGTGACAATAAAGGTAAAAAAAATATATATGACTCTCAAACCTCCAGATGGTGAGATTTGTTTTATTGTAATTCCATATTCCAAGGTATAAACTAAATCCAAAGTTCAAAAAGAGAAATACATTATGATTTTATCATGCTGTGAGAAAATAACTGACTTGAAAATAGTCAACTCATGCAAAGAGTCACATAAAAATGTGGCTTTTGGGTATGTGAAATAGGAAAGTGTGAGTTGGGAAAGGCAAATCAGTATGAGAAAGAAGTTTTAGTTTCTAATTTTTCAATGTAGGATCTTTAAAAGAGATAGAAAAATAAATTTTGGAAAAAGAAAAGTTTGTCTCCTAACATATATTGTTGGGAGAAATGAGATAAAGAAATGGTAGACATCCATATCACATTTTAAATTTCTTAAAGTTACCATATTAGCTCAAGATTCTCAGCCTTCTTATGTCAAAGTAGCACACTATATATCAACCATAATATTATCAATTATGGGCAGAAGCATCTATATTACAAAAACATTAATTTATTCATGTCTGCACAGTTCTTCCTGTATATATTTATTGAATGCTTATTTTGTACAAGTCACTGTGATAAGAATTTGAACTCTTATTCTAAATTGTTTTTTACCCATTAGTAAAAAGTCTACTCTTTTTTTTTCATTTTTGACTGATGGCAAAATAAAGTTCATACTGAATAATTGCAAATAAAGCATTTTATCTAAAACATTTTATCTGGTAGTATCAATAAGCTTTTCATTGACTTCATATTAACTTATAAAATTTGTTTCTCTGAAAGAATCCTGAGAAATTTCTTCTGCTCAGAATCCTCTAGAACATGCTCAATTTTCAAAACAATGTCTTTCATTTTGGTATTGTAGATCTCAGACTTGGTAAGCCTAAATAAAATTAAGTAAGCTGTATGGAAAGATAATGTACTTCAAATTTAAATTTTCACATTTAAAACATCTTTCCTGAACTTTCAAGCTACACATATACTTATTCAAGTATAAAATGTATATTATATATAAAACCTATTTTATTAATAGCTCATAGCTCAGAGGCTGAAAGAACATTTAAAAAATAATGTATAAACTAGTTTAAAACTTTCATTTTGCTCCTAAGGGAAGAATTATAAGACAAATTATTTCAAAGAACCCTTTTTCAATCCTATAACAATGTTTCCTTTGGTAGTCTATGAAATTAAAATATTTACAGATAACACATGGTAATATAAATGTCATTCTGTCAGGGAAAATATGCTTTCAACTCAATTATTAAAGTCAAAAGCATTTCAAATATTTGCTACTTCATGCTAGATATGGTGTGATGATGAATTTTATGTGTAATCTTGATTAAGTTGAGGGATACACAGCTGGTAAAACAGTTACGAAGGTGTTTCGGGAACAGATGAGTTTTGAGTTGGTAGACTGAGTAAAGAAGATCCTCATTCCTAGACAAGCATTATGAATCAATAAGTGTCTGGACAGAACAAAAGAGGCAGAGGAAATGTAAATTCAATCTACATTCTTGAGCTGAGACTTGCATCTTTTCCTGTTTAGAACATTGGATCTCCTGGCTTGTATTTCAAAATACATACTCCATTGATTGTATTTTTCTAGAATACCTTGACTAATATTTATGGCTAATCTTACTTATTAGTTTCTATAAAAAATTTCAGTAAAAAAACCAAATGGCCATCTGAGTATTTTTTGTTACAAACTTCATGCTTTGACAACATGCTTCTGAACATTAAGGGAAGATGAAATAGTATTTAAAATTGTATAATGTGGAAAAACATTTGATACAGTTGATTCTGTCTATTCTTGGTAGTTATGGTTTATAAAGTCACTATGAGCATTGAATTGGCAGATGCTGAGTCTTTGGCTTTTGTGAAAATATAGGGTTAGTTTCAACACATAACCTTTTTCTACCTGTGTTTCTATTTAAAGACACAATAATAAACATTGTTGAGTCATTAATATTGAACTCACATCCAATAGCACAATTATGCCTGAATGAGGTTTATCTAGCACAGGCATTTTCTCTGTATACAGAGAACACATCACAGTCACACAGCCTTCTTGCATTTAGGAACCCTAGAGAATTCTTCAACATTGTTTAACAGCCATTTTAAACAACAAAATCACCATTAAAAGGCACAAGAGTCTAGCCAGGCTCGGTGGCGCACACCTGTAATCCCAGTACTTTGAAAGGCTGAGACAGGAGAGTCACTAGTTCAAAGCCAGCCTAAGCAACACGAGGAGCTATGCAACTCAGTGAGACCCTGCCTCTAAATAAAACACAAAATAGGGCTGGGATGTGCCTCAGTGGTTAAGTACCCCTGAGTTCAATTCCCAGTACCACACACACACACAAAAAAGGCACAAGAATCTGAAAGACTTCACATCAAATGTGACCATGGAAACAATATTTTTTATAATATGAGAGCTGAAACACAAAGTCAGAGCATTGCCTCACTTGACTGCAGGTGAAATCTTGCCCTTTAGGAAACTCATTGCTTTTGCAGTTTTTGCCACATCTCAAGTGACTATGAAATTGTAATACTGATTTGGGGGTTACATATACATTTTAGTACATAGACAAATTTATGAATATAAAATCTGGAATACATGTTTTTAGCAGTAAAAGCCAAGTATTAGACAATAATTAAGAAATCTAAGAATTCAATTTATCTTTCTACCAGGAAAAGCAAAAGAGAAAGGGAATAAGAGGAAAAATGAAGGAGAAGAATTGGAATATAAATCTCATTTTCATTCAAATAAAATTATTTCATTATTGCAAGTATATAAACAAAATAATACTCTACCTAACATAAAGAATCAATTGATTGCTAAGAAATTTCTTATGTCTCAAGTTGTTTTATTGAGAATATCTATATTATCACCTTTCAAAATCTGTCTTGATGACCTACCCTACGATATTTCTTGAAAAGAAAATTAATATTTTTGTAGTAAATTGCTAAAAGATTATGATTTCATATGTATGTATGTTTAATGATGTACATTTAATATTTATGCACATGTTTATAATGTGTATGTAATGCACAATATACCTACAACTACATACCAACAACTATGAGAAGGCACTAAAAAAAATAAAAGTATGAAGAACTTGTGAAGCTGACAATTAGAAGATGGAAATATTATCTTTAGTGAGATTCCGTGTTACAGCTTTTCTTTTTTTCTTTTCTTTAACCAAAAGCTACTTGATGCCAATGCTAAAATTTGGATAAAATTTCAAAACCTTTTTGGCTAAGATCTCAAAAGACAATTTGAGTTGATCATAGCATCTAGAAAGTAAGGAAAAAACACTGGGAAGTAAATAGAGAGCCTCAAACTGTGCATACAAACTCTTCCCAAATTGCTGTCAGACTGTGAATTACTCTAGTCTATGGTGCTTAAGGCAGCTCCGCCCATCACATGGGAGAGAGTACTTGGAGTGTGATTTCAGAAAGATTAACTGCCAGATAAAATAAAAATTTCTAGATTTTTCAGAGAAACAAAGCATGATCCTCAATATCTTGATAAAGACAAACAAGATTGTAGAATTTATACTAATTGTTTTCAAGACATAAGGTAATATAGTAATCAAGTAGTCTAACTGAAAATGCTATAAAGACAGACAAATAGATCAATAAGATAGAATAGATATCACAGGAATAGATCTATATTTCATTTGATTTTTCTTTAAACAAACAAACAAATGCCCAAATAGCTCTAATAGGAAAAGTGAAGTTCTATTGGCAATGTGGTTGTGAGGGTGAGGGCAGGAAGGATCCTGAATAAGTGAACACCCTTTTAGGAAAAAAAAAAAAAACCTAGATCCTATCTCACATTATATATGAAAAGTGATTTGATATTCATACAAACCAAAATGTAAATCTCAGGCAATTCTGTACTTCCTTACTTACTTAACTTTTCATCATCTGATACAGTAAGGACTTTACTTATGTATTGAATTACAAACATTTGTTTGCAATGCTGGAGTTTGAACCCAGGGCCTTGCCTTGCAATGCTTTGCACGTGCACTACCATTGAGCTTCATCCACAGCCTGAATTAAGTATTTTTAAATCTGCTAAGTATCTTTCTTCCAGTATAAGTTGCAGAATGATGACATTTTTTCAATGTTTCTCTTTTACCTACATACCACAAATAATATGCTCAATAATATGTATTGAATGAATGAATGACTTCAGAAACTTCCTTAAGTAACCTGGAAAAAAATTACCTTTCCTATCAATGTAAGATTAAGCCTGATAAAGTTGAATCTGAGAAACTATATAATCTCAATAGTGATGCTATTTTTCAATAAGGGAAGTATTAAGCATATTGAACTAGTAAATAATTTCACAAACAGTTGTAATCAGAAAATTCTACAATATTGACTTGGTTCACTAAATCTAGTTAAAATTTCAAGTCAGTGTTTAATCAATCAATTCATCCAACGACTGTTTGAGAGCATCATCTGTCTTAGAAATAAGACAATGAGCCCATTTGTAAATGGTGGTCACATACTCAATGAAATAACCACAAAATAGAAAGAAAAATGGTCAGAATGGACTCCCAGAACCTTCATGACGAAATAATTGATCTATCAGTGTCCATGTTTTCCAGAATAGCAGAAAGCAAGGCAGATGAGCAGATGTTGCAAGCCATGTTAGTTAGAGAAGAAAGGTTGGAGAAGGAACTGGCTGCAGCTCATAGTAGACATATAGTAGCAAGCACGAAGTTTTAAAGGAGTTTAAAATTTCTTTTTGTCTTTTATTTTAAAGACAAAATCATCATACTGCCTGAAACTCAGTTTCTCCTCCTCTGCTCTGCTAGCATTCGGTGTAGGTTAGTTTGTTGTGGGGTGAACTGTACATGTGGGAAGTTTAACAGCATCTCTGGCTTCCCCAAGATGTGACACCTAAAAATGTTCCAGACATTGCTGAGTATCTCCTGGTGGGAAAAAAATATTCTGCATAGAGAAATTTGATTCAATATATTGATCTGTTTCAAAATTCAGATTGTAACTAAATCACATGCTCTATTAAGTAAGAACACAAATCTCACACAAGTAGCTTTGATAAGAAGTTGAAGTATTTTTGAAACTAATGTTGCCGTATATTTGTTGCAGAATTTGTCATATTTGTGGCCTATGACTTTATATTTATTAGATAATGAAACTAACTTGTTAAAATTATACCCAGCATTGTAATCGCTAAAGTCATGTTATTCATCCTCTCATTAATTCAGAATGAATCTTTCTCTAAATGACCATTACTTTATTTAAATTGGATACAAAACATGTTTTTCCTAAAAACATTTTTAATACACTAGCTCTATACTTGAAATAAAGATGAGATATGCATCTTAATATATAAAGAATTTATTTATTGCCTCCAACTAAATTTTGCTATGTAGTACTGAATTTAAAGGCCATAGGTTCACAGAGTTGATGATACATTATAGAGAGGGAATGCCTACTGCAATTTATTAATTACTGTAGTTATTCAACAAAAAGTAATGAATACGCCCCTTGCGTCATGCATTTTTTCCTCAGGAAACAAAAAGGACTCACCAGCCAAAATCCCTCATGGAGTTTATGACCTCATCAAGGAGCACATAATTAGCAAATAAACAAATATAGAAAAAGCATAATGCTACATTGATAAGTCAATTTTAGATAATAAAATAGGGTAAGGGGAAAGACCTTCACGTGAAATGTTCAAAGAAATCTTTTATTCCCAGATGACATTTGAGAAAAACTCTGAATGAAGTAAGGAATGGGCTTTGTGGGAAGTGGTGAGAAGAACCTCTCAGTCAAAGAAGAAATAAAGTGCAGAATTTGAAGCCAGAATTGGTCTGGCCTATCAAAGATCAGCAGGACACATGTCCAAAAGAAATGAGTAAACCAGAAATGCATGGGAGGGGAGACAGAGGGATGGCATGAGTCAGGCCACACAGAGCCTTTTAGTTGAGATCACATTTGTCTTTTCCTGGTAGTGGACAAGAAGACACCAGAAGATCTGAGTGGAGAAGTGATGTGACCTGATTTACATTTATAAAGATCACTCTGGCTGCTGTATGGAAGTTCATCTCTAGGTAGAGAGAAGTTGAAACAGTAAGAGTTATTTCAAAGACATGGCCTGGTCTGAAAAGGATAAAGGAGATTTGAAAAGAGCAGAAACACTGGAGGCAATGAGAAGTTAGCATATTGAGAACATATTTTAAAGATAATTTCTATAAGACTTACTATGGAGTTGAATATGCAGTGTGATTGAAGTATTTAAAAACAGCTGACAGGATTTAAGTTTGAGTGACTATGTGAAAATTATGTCATTTTCCATGATGGAGAAGAGGAGAAAGAACAGATAGGGTATGAGTACAAGAAGGGACTCAATTTGTTTTCCAGACATGTTAAGTTTGTGGTGATGTATAAATATTAAAGCAGTACCATTTTGTCTAAAGAGTTGATCAGACTTTTTTCTCTTTCTGTTCACTTTCAGTTACTGATTCCAATGTCCCCCCTGTCCCTTCTGATAGTAAGGTGTTATGACAACTTTCTTATTCATCCATGATTTATTTATTTTCTTATCTTCTGACTAAGCCATAGAAAATACAAGAGTATTTTTACAGGTTTATCACAGTTCTTTAAATACAGCTTTATCTTTCTAAGCCTGAGTAGCTCAAAAATAAAACTCAGGAAAAAAAAGCATGACGTGAGTAAATGGAATTGAAGAGGTCTGCCTTTCTCAGGCAGCTACTAGATACTGAGAAATATTATTTAAAATGCAAATGTTTACATATTAATGTCTTACTTAATTCTCACACCATTTATACATGGATAAATAGTAGAACCTCTTTGCAAAAATTGAGTTTGACTTGATAAAATTTCAAGAGTTTTCACTGAATGTATAAAGAAGCAACAAATCTAGGTTTAAGTAGTACGTTCAACAGTTTTCCATTACCATAACAAATACCACAGTGAATCTTACTATAGTGTACATCCACAAGAAATTAATTAAAAAAAAAAAAACTATGAGTAAATGGCAGAAAGATCATTAGAGTGAAGAGAGAAAGGGGTATGGGAGGGAAGGAGAAGTACTGGGGATTGAATTAGAACAAGATATATTCCATGCTTTTATAATTATATCAAAATAGATTCTATTGTCATGTATAACTAAAAAAAACAATTACAAAATATCTGAGATATCAACTTGAAAAAGAGTGACAGTTTTGGAGGTTTCAGTCCATAGCTAACCCCATTACTTCTGAGTTTGTGATAAAGCAGTACATCCCGGAGGAATATATGGTGGAAGATGTTCACATCATGGAAGACAGGAATCAAAAAAAAAGAGGAAGATATCCAAGATCTCCTTCAGTAATATATTCTCAATGGTCTAAAACCTCCTCCTCACTCTTTCTTCTATATTTTATACCATATCCCAGTAGTTCTGAGCTGGGGAACAGGCCTTTGGGGGACATCCCAGATACAACCTATAGCATTCTTTTGCTGGCTTACATTCATCTCACAATGAAAAATGTATTTTAGTCCATTTCCAAATATCCCCAAAATTTTAACTGTTGCAGCATTATTCAGTTCAAGTCCAAAGTCTCTGAGACTAAAAGTAAAGTCAGCTGTCTGTAAAAATCAAAAGTACAAGTTACATGCATTCAAAATAAAATGGCACAGGTAAACATACCAAAAGGAAGGAATAGGAAAATAGCAAGAGGAATTGAACCAAAACAAGACTAAAATTAAGCAGAGTAAGCGTTAAATCCTAGCTTCCATGTCCCGCATTTGGGGCATACTCTGAAGTGATGTAGGCTTCTAACTGTTTGGGCAGCCCCACTTCCCTGACTTTGCTGGTTGCAGCCACCATGGCAAATCCTTTGGGCTGGCTCTGTTCCCTTGGGCTGGATCTTATATGTGTATCTATTTCAGCTTTAGTTACATTCTCATAGCTCCTACTATACAACACCTGGCTTCCAAGACTTTCCTTTAAAATCTCTGTGCAAGCTTCCATGATTCACATTCTTCATGACTGAAAAACCAGCATCATGCAGATGATGCCAAGGTCTGATACTGGTACAAGCCATAGCTGGGCCAACTGAAAATAAGGCTGCAGTGGCTTGACAGAGAAACACTGGAAAGAATCCCAGAGCAAAAATTTTTTATGTAGTTCTGTGCGAGTAGTGTGTCCCAGGGATCTCTTGTCAAAGGAAGTCTTTGAAATGAATTTAAATTTCTATAGCTTTAAGCCTTCATTGGGTGAAGTCTTGGGAATTGTTGAGATATGCTCATAGCATCTTTCCTATTGTCCTGGTGCAAAGTACTAGGTTTCCTTTAATAGTACGAATCTTTAGCAATAGACCCTTTTTGGAAGCACCTTTAAACATAATTCTTTTCTGGCCAATTTTGAGTTTTTCAAGTTTTTCTACTCTGCTCCTCTTTACTCTTGATTCTTTCAGTAAATTTGTCAAAAGCACCAAGCAAAACCATGCTGATACTACCTGGAAATTTCTTTCACCAGATAAATTAGTCCATCACCTTTAAACTCAACCTCCTACAAAGTCTCAGGACATGGACATAATGCAGCAAATTCTTTGTTATGGTATAAAAAGATTGGCCTAGGTCCAGTTCCTAACAAAATTTTTACTTCTGTCTGAAGCTTCCTAAGCATAATTTTTACTATTCACATTTTTATCAGTATTTTGGTCTTCCCTTGAGTCATCCAGTAGGCTATACTTATAGCATTCTGTCCTTTCTCCGAATTGTTTCACTAAACTTTTTGAAATTCCTTCTAAAAGCTTATTCCTAAAGCTTCTCCACATTATTTCAGATATCATCAAAGGAACAATCATACTTCTCAGTACCTGTTTCTATGTTAGTATTCTGTTATTGGAAGAAAATACTTGAGATGAGCAAATTAAGAAGAGAAAAAGCTTGCCTTGGTTCATAGTTTTGAAGATTTCAATCCATGGTTGGTTAGCCCAGTTGCTTTTGGGTCTATGGCAGGGCAGTGCATCATAATAGGAGCATATTTTATAGAAAGATGATCACCTCATGGTATCTAGGAAGCAAAAGAACAAGAGGAAGAGACCAGTATCCCACAATCATCTTCAAAGTCACAACCCCAGTAACCTAAACTCTACCACTAGGCCCGACCTCCTATAGTTTCCAACACATATCAATAATGTCACACTGGGGACCCAGTCTTTCACACATGGGCCTTTGGAGAACATTCCAGATTCAAACTATAGTGAGGATATTTGCAACATAAATTCATTGGGAAAGAAAAAATCCAAGATAAGTGATTTCATGGTGAAAGAACTAGCTAAATATTTTTTTTACTATTATTCAGTGATATTTGATTCTCTAACTGAAAATAGAACCAAATAACAAACAGCAGGTCAGTATTATAAAGTTCACCTTGAAATAAATCACCACAAGTTCATGGAGGATTTTCTTGGTATATTACTCTTTTTAAGGTAAACTCTCAATTACAAACACTACTTTAGCAAAGAAAGGCTGTATTTTCTTATCCATTGATATCTCAGGAATAATGATCTCCTGCAAAGAAGATTTTAAAGATACATGAAATAAAATAAATTGAGAAATCAGACAGACAAGAACCATGGTACATTCCCTCCTCAGAAACTGGTATACTGGGAAATCTGAAAATAATTTTATGCTCTGAAAAATTTAGGGAGATAGAAATAGGAGTAGTTGTATGCAGAGAGAAAAAAGCAAACAAGAAGACATTGGTCTGCTGCACTATTCCACCTGGGGTCAGTCCTGATCTTATACATTAATCTGACTTCTTAGTAAAGAAACAGCATGTAAAGTTTGAAAGCAATTATTTCCAGTCTAGTTGTTGTCCTTTGTAATTCACTTTTAATGCTTATGAGACAAAGAAAATGAAAGTATAGATGAGACAATGTCCTTAATAAGTCAGATAAATGAATTTTGTTGTACTCTAAGCAAGGGAAGTACATTCTATTATTTCATTATGCTAAAAGAAATATTAGTGACTCCTGTGGTTTAGTAATAGGACATAGTCTGTTCTACCTCCAGGTAATTTGATAATTTTAAATGACCTGTGGAGTTTGAAAATGTTTTTTGTCATTTTCCATCTCTGTGCCAGCAGGATTGGGGGGAAAATGATTAAGAACAGCCTTTATGTGCAAAATAATCACAAATGAATATAAAAGAACATTATATTTTACATATGAAGAAATTCTCCATGTTTTTTATTATGAAGTATGCAATTATAGTAATTAAATTCCATAAACTCTAAAATATCTTTTTACTATTTGACTCTGAAAATCATTAACAAAACGAGGCAATGGTCAAATAAAACAGTAATACAGTAATTTATTAAATCTTAAGTTAAACTCTACCAATGAATGCTAAGTTCGCTAAAATCAAAATCATCATAGAAATCCCTAAAATCTAAGATCCAAAAAATTTCAGTACACTTTAGTTTTTAAAAACTAAATTTAAATTTTATTTCTAGTACTTTTTAAAAATAAAAATGTAATATAATTTAGGTCAGGGGAAAGTAAACCAATCTTTTTTCAGTTGTGTAGAGAGTTTTATTTTTGTTTGTTGCTGTTTCATTGAGTTTATTTTTCTTTGTTTTGTTTTTGGTTTTTTTTTTTTTTTTAGATATTCAGGATTCACTACTATCTGTGGAGCTCGCTCTGTGTCATTTAATTGTGGTTTATTTCTTTTGTGCTCAATCAGTAGAATTTCAGTGTTCTAAAGTTGATTGAGGTTTGCTTTATTGCTCAGCATATGTCTATTTGTACTTTAAAAAGTAGACTAAACATAATATATATTTTCACATATTTTAAAAACTTTGGTGCAGTTTTCTATATGTGTTAGTTAATTGTATAGTTAATCATGTGTCACTTCTATCAAGCTCAGCTAAAGTTATGGTACTTGCTTATTTTTCCTTTTAGTTCATTTATATTATTTTATATTTTTAAGTTTTTCTTTAGGGATAAATAAAATAACTTTTTATGTCTTCCTCTTGTGCTCATTTTTTATCATTATGAAATTTTCCTTTAATTCTCATTATATTTCCTGCCTTAACATTTCATTAGTCTTAAATTAATATTATCATACCAAACACCTGTTAAAGAGAAAATGCTAAAAGGGAGGGCTGGGGAGGGTGCTATGTGGGTCCTGCTTGACAAGTTTGGGTCCAGAAAAGACGAGGGAGGGGTCTTCAGGGAGGAAGATGATACAGGGTCTTTCTGGACGGTGGTGGTCCGCAGATCCAAATTCCCCAGGCCCCGTGGTGTACGTAAAGAATCTGCTCTGCCCCAGTGAGATGCAGAAACACCGGAGCGAGATGCAGTGTAAACACCGTTTATTTCAGAAACTACAGAAGCTTAAATACACTCTTGGACCAATCAGAACCAAAGGTCACAAACAAAGGGGTGCTTTCTGGCAAGAGCACAGTCTATTAGCATAGAATGGGGAAGGATGGAAGGGAGGAGTTGGAAGGTATGGAGAGTGCTCCTACAAGAAAATAATTTAATTTTTATTTGTGTGACTTTTAGATAAATAGCCTCAGTCAAAAGTATCCATAAATAGCTGTGACATGTAAGATAGTTACAAGACATATTTAAATAAAATATTTTATTACCCTGAAATAGTCTTATACTTGGTTTAATAATATAGAATAATTTTGTTTAGTACTAGAAGAGTCTATCTGTCTCTCTCTCTCTCCCTCTCTTGCATAAACATAGCACATAATTATAGTTGTGACCACACTAATGCAAATCTTTGACTCTTTAGTGGCTGCTTGTCTGGTCTGGCAAGAAGTAAAATTTTAAACCTTTTATTGGAATGTACAAAATTATTTAAAAATCCAAAAATTTAAAAAATAAAGTTTCTGCCCTCTAAAGCAGTTACTTGAAGGTGAGGCAAAATTTTGTATGCTACTCATTAATTGATTTCCCTGGGTTTTGGGGTTTTTTTTTCCTTTTATTTTTTCATTTGTGTCTGCTTAAGTTATCTATGATTAGAGAATAAAATATTTTAGAACAATAGTCTCAGCAGATACTGTTAATGAAGGGAGTCTACTGTTTGGACAGATTATTACTGATAGTAAAGGCAGTGATTTGGCAGTTGCAAGCATTGGCTCATGAAACATTACTTCAGCCCAGACATGTTTATGACCCACATATGTCCTTATAAGTGTTTAAATACTATGGTGTTTTGAAATAATGTGTTATATGAAAATAATTAGTAGATATATAGGTTTTTAATAATCAAATAATTTCTTGATAAAATAATAATCCCACTAAAAATGAAATGACTATCAACTATGAATTAATGATACATTTTTTTCCTTTGAAATGGGTTCTTAAAATCTAATAGGGGTGAATTAATGGAACAAATTATCTGTTTTTGTCTTGTTACCATATATTATAATATAAAAGTTCAGCAAAGTTCCAACTATAAATCATTAATCTACATTCTCGTGCATATGTTCATATTGGTATAACTCTTTAAGTTCTTAGGAAGAGCTTGTCACTTGTGTGTCTTACATAAAGCATCATATTGTAATCCATAAATATACAAAATTATTATTCATCTATTGAAAATGTAAAAAAGACAAGCATAGCAAAACATCTATTTATTGAAAGATACGTGGTAATTATATTAGGAAATAATATTAAGGGAAGTAGTTAAATATGTTTATTTGAATTAAAGTCTATGCAAATGCATGTGAATAAGATTTGTGAAAAAAATGTTAAATGTAAAATTTGAGACTGAAGAAATTCATTGAAATTATGTAAAATATATATACACTACCATCAACAATAGCAGTAATAACTTTCACATCTATAACATCATTTACATGCCACATATCATGCTGAGGCTCATAAATGTACTAACTCCTTGAATGATGATAAGAAATGGACAAAATCAATGATTTCACTCTCATTGTACAGATAAGGAAACTGAGGCACAAAGTATTTTCTTAAAGAATTTTTGAGTAATAATCAATAGAAATGATATTTGGATTTGGGAATTTTATCTCCAGAATGTGTGTTCCTATTCACTATGATATGCTAAACAATACAAATAAGACATAGTGGAGGGCGGGAGAGCAGAGAAGAGCCACTCAGGGAAGTGTGGCAGACCAGCTCATGGAAAAAACAAAGTGATAGTATGAATTGGGAAGGAAAACTCCTCATCTTAAATTTACAATCCAAGAAAAAAATAAAGTCTAAATAAAACCTTAAACTTAAGAATATAATTAGTGTAAGTTTTTTCACCAAATTTAGCAAAAAGAGAAAACAGCAGTACACACTACTATAAACTCAATTTGTAATGTTGCTTAAGTTAGGTAAACTTGTTGGTTTATAGCTAATCAAACAATAGAAATAAGACATGATTATTAAGCTCTTACTTAAATTAGATTTTTAGTACAATTTTTTAATGCTGTAATTTAATTCAGTTCATCCTCACTCCATGCATGGAAATTAAGGAGAAATAGAATTTAGGAATAAACTTCATTTTTGACAAGCCACATACTTTACAAGGTTGCTGAGCAAGTTCGAATGCAAAATGCTATAAGTGGTGTAAAAATATAGTTATCTGAATTCAATACAGAGCCCTAAATGGCTCTGAGGAAGAGCAAACCTGTGACCAGTAAAAGATTCAGGCTTGCTCTTGTCTGTAATTTCTTTGCTCAGGAAAACAACAAATGTGGCTTAGGAATCCTAGACCCAGTTTCCATTCTGCCTTTCCTGGACTTTTTGGCAATTCTCAATTTCTCTTCCACTCCCCTATCCACAATCAAATAAGATGCATATGTTCTTTCTTTTTTACTGAATTAGCAAAAAAAAAAAATTAAGGTGAATGTATTGAATTTGTAGCACATTTGAGCCCACTAACTATAGCACATTTAGAGACTATCCTCTAAATGCAGGTCAAAGTATGTGCAGTTCTTCAAATATGTTAGTATTCTACAGGTAAAAATATATTTTCCCTCTATCCTGACCTCTATTTTCAATCAATTTTGAACCTTTAAATGATTAAGCCTTGAAATAAATGATTAACACGCCTGCAATAAAATGTATTTGGCATAAATAGAGGGCAGACATAGTTTTCCATTGAAAGGTAAGGAGAATTACCTTGTTAAAAGGTGTAACCTCAATAGAGGGAGTAGTCTACAAAGTCCCTCTATTTCTTACAACTTCAGAGATGATCACAACATATAATTACTGACTACTGGAATTATGCCAATAGCAATTTACCACCCTGCTAAAACAAGTCATCCTTTAGTGCAGAAAGACCACATTTAAAATATTATTTTTTTAGGTTTTGCCATTTTTCTAGGTAGAAATAAGTTTCTATTATTCTAAATTATAAAAAGTGTTCTCACTTCTTTTTCATAATTACTTTTCAGTTTTTTATGATTTTCTCCCTTCTCCTTGCCATCTCCATTCTTGTCATCTACTCTATGTATCAGAATCCTATAAAATCTATTCCCAACTCCAGTTAATTCCTCCATGAAGCTGTCTCTAAGACAGAATCCATTCCATGCCCCTCTCCTTGCTTCTGGTGGTGCTGGCCATCCTTGGCATTCTTTGGCTTATGGATGTAATATCCAATGTCTACATGTGCACTCAGGTGGCTAGTCTCTGTGTCTCTCTGTATCCTGTCCTTTTCTCTTTCTGATGAGGACACCCATTATTATTTGATTTGTCTATCTTAATCCATCTTGATATTCTTTCTTAATTACCTTTGAAAAGTGCTTTATTCCAAATAAAGCCACATTTCAAGGTCTGGGTGGACAAACCCACTAGAGCAATGATATTTTTAAATCTCATTCTCATTTGTCTACACTTTTTATGTTTTTTTTTTTTTTGTACTGGTGATTGAACTCAGGGGTACTAGACTACTAAGCCACATTCCCAGCCCTATTTTGTCTTTTATTTAGAGACAGAGTCTCACTGAGTTGCTTGGTGCCTCACCATTGCTAAGGCTGGCTTTGAACTAGCGATTCTCCCGTCTCAGCTTCCCTATCCTCTGGGATTACAGATATGCACCAGTATGCTCAGCTATACATTTCATGTTCACAAAACTAATTTATTTTTGATAAATGATAGATTCCTTCTCCTGCAAATTTTCCCATTAAAAAAAGGTAAAAGTTGTATTTCAGTCACTTCCCATTTTGAATGGTCCTTAGGAAATAAAAAATGTTGATCTTATTTTTTCATCTGTTTAAAGATATTGAAAGTACTACCCTAGCTTTTGCACAAAATTATTAAAATCAAAGATGTGTGAAAGTGATATGAGTCAGTAGAGTATATACCACAGACACCTTTGATGTTTTATTTTTACTTAAAATGTATAAATTAATGTTAACTTGCAAATATCTATTTACTCACCATACCAAGAATGTAACTATTTGAATATTATCTTCTTTGAAAAGAGCAAGAATATAAAGATACACATGAAGCAATTTGAGATTTTTTTCTAGTATTTTAAGATGTCTTCTAGATGTAAAGCAATTTTTAGTGAATATTTTTAACTTTGCAGAGTTTTTAATTTGACTTTCATAGATATGATTTTTTCAATTATAATTTTATTACTAAACTGTGTAATTATAGTTATAAATACTACTAGCAAAAACAGGTTTGGGGATATACACATGACTCTTGATAAGTGTTCCTTTTAATTGTTGTAAGCAAAAAGTATGGCCATGTTAAAAAGAACTCTAGTTACTTGTGTTCAGAATATTGGGGGCATTAACTGGAATAACTTATGGAGAGAATAAATAACTTTAAAGAGTCTATTTGAGAGAATAGAGAACTTTAAAGAGTCTATTTGGTTACCTGGAGATGAGTTAAGAGAACTTTCCTATTATATAATTTCATGTTCCACAGGAAATACTTGTCTTTCTCTCCTAGATTTTGAATTCCTTAATGATTTACTATACTACCAAATATATTTTTCTCTCTGTTACAATTCTATACATTCATTGTCTACCAGATTACATGCCCATAAGTAATTATGTCTTGTTCATCTTTATGTTTTTTTCATCTTCTTCTGACATAGACCTTGTACACACTGATTTTTTTCTAAATAGATGAATATTGCTTTAAAAATACATAATTAGTTTTCTATTAAATTAGAAACATGTTTTTGTGGGGGTTATTGTTAATTTTGTTTTGTTTTATTTTGTTTTTGTAAAAACATCATGTGATATGCTGCCTAATGTGTACTATTTTCATGAAGAAAATTCAAGGGAAACAAAGATTCATCTATGATTATAAAAAGTAAGGCTGAGATATTTCTAAAAGTATAAATTTATTATCTGTACTTAAAAATTATGTGCTTTTCTAAAATTTAGTATTTCAATCCTTTACATGTTAGATAACTATATTTTATTAATAATCTGTATTTCCACTCATATAAAACTGCATTTTTGTTTTTGGACACAGGTACTTATTGAGAGAGATCTTCATTTTTTATCAATTTTGTCATAAACACAAAGCAATTGCTTTGTTAAAAATAGCATTCAAATTTAAAATTAAACAATGAATCATGTATTTAAGTCATGATAAATATTTCAAAATCAAGGAAATATGAAAATCAGGTAAGAATTTTGTTTACTATTTTCTTTTTTTTTCCCTGCAGTGCTCCAGTTGGCTTTTCACATGTAAAGTAAATTCTCCACCATTGAGCTACAGCCCCAGCACCAGAGCTCTATTTCAGTTATACAGTGCTCTATGGTAGCTATCAGAGTACCTGGTAAAGTGTGTTCAATACATGTTTCTAGATGTATTTATTAATTAATTTCTTTGATTATTACATTAGTCACTTAGCAGCTCTCTCAATTGCCAGACTATAGTATCACAGTGCTTGTGTTCAACTAACTTATTTTACTTAACAATGGCCTCAAAGTACAAAAGTAGTGATACTAGCCTCTCCAATATGACAACAAAATCCATAATGTACTTTTTTAAGTGAAAAGCTGAAAGTTACTAATATAATAAAGATAGAAGAAAAATCACGTGCTGAGAATCCTAAGGTCTATATATTATATGAACAAATTTTCTAGCTCTGATATTGTGAAGGATAAAGAAATCATCCAGTTTTTCTGTCATACCTCAAACTACAAAAGTTATGGCAATAGTGGTTAAGATAAAAAAGGAATTAAACTTGTGGTTGGAAGATAAAAGCAGAAAATGTATTTCAGTTGAAAGTGATATGTTGCATCACAAAACATTAAGCTGATATTGTGACTTATTGTTGTTAATCTCTTACTCTGCTTAATTCAAGAAGGAAATTTTATCATAGGTGTGCTAGTCATCTTTCCCCTGCTATGACACAATACCAGAGAAAATCAAATTAAAGGAAAGATTTATCTGGGTTATGATATCAGTCTATGATCTATGGACTCCATTGTTTCTGGGTTTGTGGCAAGGCAAAACATGGTAGAGAATATGAGGTGGAGCAAATATACTCATATCATGGTGACCAGGAAACAGCTCCCACCCACACACATTATATATACACAAAGAGATAAAGAAAGAAAATTAAAAACAAAAAGAGACATGGACTGGGTTTCCATATCCTCTTCAAGAACATATCCTCAATGATCTAATTTTCTTCCACTAAGCCCACTCTCCCAAAGCTTCCACCATATCCCAATAGCACCACCAGCTGGTGACCACACTTTCAACACATGGCCTCTGGGGGACATTTAGTATCCCAACCATAACACTCCAGTCTGACCCCCAAAGGTTCACAATGAAAAATGCAGTCAATCCTAAGAGCCCCATTGCATTAACAGTTTCAGTATTACTATAAAGTCCAACTCTAAAGTTTTTGCAGAGATTCAAGACACACTCTATTGTGATCCCCTGTAAAATTTTTAAAAACAATTCACACACTTTCAAGATATAACGGCACAGCCGGACATGGTGGCACACACCTGTAATCCCAGAGGCTCCAGAGGCTGAGGCAGGAGGATGTTGAGTTCAAAGCCAGGCTCAGCAAAAGTGAGGTGCTAAGCAATTCAGTTAGACCCTGTCTCTAAATAAAATACAAAATAGAGCTGGGGATGTGACTCAGTGGTTGAGTACCCCTAAGTTTAATCTCCGCTACCCTCTCCCCAAAATAAAGATCTAATGGCACAGGAAACATTCCCATTCCAAAAGTGAGATAAAAGGGTGTATGAAAGATGGATTAGAACAAAGTAAGACCAAGACCCAGAAGGGCAAACATTAGATCTTATCATTCCATGTCCAGCATCTGGGGCACATGAATGACATGAGCTCTAAAGGGCTTGTGAAACCCTTCCACTACAACCTTGCTAGCTGAGCCCACAAAGCCACCCTCTTGGGCTGGCTCCACTTCCTGTCTGAAGCTTTCTTTAACATGCATTTCATGCTACTGACATATCTAGTTTCTTGAGTTTTCTATTGCAGCTTCAATTTCACTCTTATAGCTTCACACATTGCCCTTTCAGAAAGTTCACAGTGATTGTGACCCTGCAACCAACTGGCTGATCTTTCAAACTTTCCTTAGAAATATCAGTGGAAGTCTCCATGATCCCATAACTCTTGCATTCTGAATGCCTACAAACCAGCATCATGTGCATGAATAACAAATTTTATTGCCTCATAAACTATACCTGGGCTCCCTGGAATCACAGTTGCAGCAACCTCTGAGTGCCTTTCTAGCTGAACATTAGGAAAGTCCTATGTAAGTAATACACAGAGTGAGGTGCAATTTCTCAAAAAACAAAAATAAACAAACAAAAACACCTCGTTGAGCTTGAGATGGGTGGTATCTTGCTGGTTTCTGAGATACCTTCAAGCCACATTTTCTATTATATTGGTCCCAAGTATTTCACTTCTTTTTACTTGTTCTAATCTATAGCAACCACACTCACCTCTATTGCAATTTTAATATGTTTCTTTTCCAGGAACTAGAAATCTTACAACTCTATGTCTAGCATCTGGGCACATGATGACATGAGCTCCAAAGGGCTTAGGAAACCCTGCCATTGCAACCTTTCTAGCTGAGCCCACAAGGCCAAAACTCTTTCTCCTTTGTCCTTCCCAATTCTCGTGTAGGCATGGATGAAAACAGCCAATAATATCTCATGCCACAGCCTGAATGATTTTCTGCTGTGAAAATTATTCCACCAGATAAACTAGGCTATGGCGTTTAAACTCTGCCCCACATAAAGTTTCAGGAAATGAGCAAAATATAGACTATTTCTTTTCTAGAATGTAACAAAAGTGGCCTCTTGTCCAATTTTTAAGAATTCTCATTTCCATCTGAAACTCCGTCAGCACAGCCATATTTCTATATTATCCTAGTCTTCTAAACTTTCATCAGCATTGCATAATAAGCTGTACTTACAGTAGTATTTTTTTCTCTAGCCTGTTTCTCCAAACTTTTTCAAAATCCTCCCATAAACCAATTCTAAAGGCTTCTGAACCACATCATTAAGTATAGTCACAGTTGTTAAGTTGGTCTAAGGCAGCTAAGGGGAACAAAAACACCAGGCAGCGAAAGAACAACCAATCAGACACCAACAGACAAGCAGTGATGAGGCCTCATAACCACCTATCAATTAGCTGATTTCTTGACCAACACCAGGAGGACAGGGACTCCCAAAGACCTTCCTTTCCTTTCCTGAGCCCTCCCCTTCCTGCCTTAAGCTTTCTTTTCTTGTTCCAAGCCCCCCACCTTCCTGCCCCAAGCCTATAAAAATTTCAAACCAGCTGAGCCTGTGTGCAATTCTCCCATACCCGCTCTGTTGTACTGGGGAGTCTCGCCCGAGAGCGTTTATCAATAAAGCCTTGCTCAGTGGTTTTACTTTGCCTTCTTTTGGTCATCAATACCTGACCTTACAATAGTAATAACTTTATTCCTCAACACTAATTTTCTGTGTTAGTCATCTTTTGGTCACTCTGTCAAAATAACTGAAAAAAATAAATAAAACTTAAGGAAAGATTTATTTTGGCTTATTGCATCAGAGATTTCAGTCCATGGTTGGTTGACGCCATTGATTTTGAGTTTGTGGAAAGGCAGAACATAATGGTTGGGAGTGTGTGATAGAACAAAGATCCTCACATTATCAGAGCCAGGAAGAAAAGAAGAGAAAAGAAAAAAGAGAGAGATAAGGACTGGTGTTCCCATGTCTTCTTCAATGGCATGCCTCCAATGACCTAACTTCCTCCACTAGACCCCATCTCTTAAAGGTTCCATTACCTTCTAATACTGCAATAGTCTGGTGACCAAATTTTCAACACATGGATTTGGGGAGAGATTTTTTTTAGGCAGTTTTTTTCTCCACTGTGACCAAAAGACTTGACAAGAACAATTTCATAGAAAGAAAAGTTTATTTGGTGCTCACAGTTTCAGAGGTCTCAGTCAGCTCCATTGCTCTGGGCCTTAGGTGAGGCAGAATATTACAGTATAAGAGGGTGGTGGAGGAAAATGTAGCTCAAGATACGGCTACAGGATGCAGAGAGAAGGCTCTGTTCACCAGGGGAAAAATATATATCCCAAAGACACAGCGCTGGAGATCTACTTCCTCCAGTCACATCCTACCTGCTTGCAGTTACCACCCAGTTAATTCATTTGAGAGAATTAGTGCACTGATTGGGTTAAGACTTTCATAACCATTATTTCACCTACAAATTTTCTTGCATTGTGTCTCACAAGAGCTTTTGGAGGAGACCTAATATCTAAACCATAACAATATTTAAGAAACAAAGCATAACGATGCATATGTATGTGATGGAAAAACACAGTATATATTGGATGCAGTAATATCCATGGTTCGCTGCATCTACTGGGGATCAACGGAGCTCATTACAGAAATAAGGAGATACTATACAAGAGTAATAGGAAATGAAGATATAAATCTCTAAATAATAATTAACTTTCCAATTCTTTCTATTCTTATTTCTTATAAAATTCTTCAATATTCACACAGGAAGCCAGATGATTTCTAAGATTGTTAATAATCTGACCCTTCTTACTCTCTGAAAATGACTACTCTCAGACCAATTTTGGAGGAAAATAAAAAGAGCAACAAATTACACAGTGACAATTGACAACTAAATAAAAAAAATTTCATGTAAACTATAGGATCCTACTTTACTCTGTGCATTCCTATTTCTAAATAACCCCTCACACTGTTATTATATATTGTTTTAAGTTTCTTTCTCAGTGTTCAAACCACTGTGCACAAGGATCTAACTTGATCTTCTTTATTTATGTTTACATTCAGATGCCTGACACTGAGTTTGCTGCCCAGTGGATAATAGACATTCAGTACATATTTGATTAACTATAAGTGACAAAAGAAAATCAGTAAATATGAAATGAATTACAAATTACAATCAGATGATTGAAGATCCCTGTGAGGTGTTAAGAATTCAAAGATAAATTATACATCTACACTGAAGTAATATATTCATTATCTTTTAAAGAAGACAAGCAGATACACAATTCATCAGTACTGAAATCTGGGTTGTTCATAAATCGAGCAAGATTACTCATAAAAGTTCTAGAGGAAGACAGGAGAGATAATGATAAATTCTGGTAGTAGTCAATATAGTATAGGAATCAGGAAGACCTTGGCAGAGAAACTGATAGTTGAGCCAAGTTTGGAAGGATATATAGAAATTTTGCATTAGGTAGAAAAGAGAGAGGTCTGGACAAAAATTTCAGACAGCGATAAAGCACCATAACACACACACAAATGCATACACACGGGTAAAAAATATCACTAAGGCATGCAATGTATGTAGTACTTTGGATCATAATAATCTTATTCCCTATGAACACTTAGGATCTAAAGATCATCCCATTTTCTCTATCCAGTAACACTTTTTTTAGTGTACTTCTTAAAATGTACTGAGCATTTCTCTTGTAGATTTCACTTTGCCATAGAGTCTATTTCACTGTTATAGAGAATCTCACAAAAGTTTTCACATTGTATCACTGTAAATATAATATGAAGAAGATATATCCCACACTCGAATACGAACTCAATGAAATGCATTATAAAAAATTGTTTGACAGAGGCTGGGCAAGATGGCGGCTTAGAGAGACGCAGCGTCCAGTCTCGCCAAACAAAAGATCAAAACTTGCGGCACAAATTTCTTCCACCCAGCTTTTCGGCAGCAACCTACAGCCATCATCACAGGAAATTTCACTTTCACGTGTAAGTAGGGCAAGCAGACATCACCACAGCACGTTTCCAGCAGCAGTGGCCAAAAGCAGCCGCGGGGAGATACGACCCCAGCGGCTCGGCAGGGCTTGGAGCTCCAATTCAGGGCTCGCCTCCGGCGGGAGCTGCGTCTACTAGAGAAACCTGGCTCCAGAGCCCAACCAACCACACAGGACCCACAGCAAGCTCGCATGGACCCACGGCCCCAGCCGTCAGCCACTGGGGAGTGCGCCAGCGAAGGCAGCTCCACAAGGGAAGGTTGGGTCCGCCCCAGTTCCGTTCCAGAGTGCCTGACGAACAAAGCAGTGGAGGGAGCAGATCTGCTAAAAGGAACTTCCACGGGGGCCCAGACAACAGGAGATTGGAGACAGCTACTGCGAACCTCTGGGAGCCTAGTCGAAGGGGGACATTGGAAAACAACTCTGTATAATCTTCCACGCACGGCTTCGCCAGAGACCCAGAAATTAACCAGGTTGGGAAACTCACACGCGAAACACCAGCGGAGTAAGTCCAGCAAGCAACAAACAGCGCCACCTACTGGAGGGAAAGGAAACATACATGTCTATTCACATTGAGACTCTTTGTTCTTTTATATTGATTGATTGTTTTTTGTTTTGTTTCTTTGGTTGTGTTTGTTTTTTCATTTTTTCTCTCTCTCTTTTTACTTCTTCCCTTTTTTCCTTCTATGCTATTCTACTCTCACTTTGCATTTTATCCTTTATCTTTTTCTTCTAATATTTCTATTGTTTAATCTTTTTGCTTTATTTCTCTGTTCTTTCCTTTCTTTCTCTATTCTCCCCTCATTTCTTTCCCACTCTTCTCCTACCCTCTAATCCCCAACAGTTGTGTATCCAAAGATTTGCTTTCCAGTGGGATATAGTAGATTGGGATTCCTGAACCGAATACTGGAGGGGTACTAGATAGTCCTGTTTTTACCACTTACATAAGTTTTATTTTTCTTGTGATCATTGCTTGCTGTACCCTACATCTCTTCCTCCCTACCGGTCTTCCCCAGCTCACTGTCGCCCTCTCAAGTACTAGTCAGCCCCTCTTGGATTCCTTTTTCATGCTTGTTAAGATCTAATAACCATATCCTCACTTCCTACTAACCCAACAATCTATCCTACACCCCACCCTCAAGTTTCCCTAGCCCACCAACAGTATCTATAGACCCCTGTGCGAACTTATTGTTTACATAATAGATTGTTAAGGAACCCATAATTGTTGTATATCGTGACTAAGCTGTAAATGTATTTGGGAACTATTAGGAACTACTTGATTTGAAACTATATATTGCTTGTATTGTGATCAACCAATATTGATCCCCCCCTTTAAAAGAGCAGTATTGAAACCCTGCAGTGAAACTATACACATATAGGACTAAAAACTGTAACAACTTGGATCAACAGAGCTAGAAGGAAAGACACACAAACATCATGAAAAAACAAGGGAAGAAAATGACTCAAACAAACCAAGATTCTTCAATATTAGAATCCATGGTTAGTTCAGCAGAAGTAATGACAGAACATGAATTCAGGATGTACATAATCAAAATGTTCTGTGACTTAAAGAATGATATCAGAGAGCAAGCCCAGTCAGCAAAAGATCATTTTGATAAAGAGATGCACAGACAAATTCAGGAAGTAAAAGATCACTTCAAAACAGAGATGCTTGGGGCTGGGGTTATGGCGCAGTGGTAGCGTGCTCGCCTAGCACGTGTGAGGCACTGGGTTCGATCCTCAGCACCACAAAAGAATAAAATAAAGATTAAAAAAAAAAAAAAAAAAACAGAGATGCTTAAAGCAATTACAGGAAGTAAAAGGTCACTTTAATAAGGAGATAGAGATCCTGAAAAGGAACCAAACAGAAATCCTTGAAATGAAAGAAACAATAAACCTAGCCAAAAACTCAATGGAGAGCATCACCAACAGATTAAACCATTTGGAAGACAGGACCTCAGACAATGAAGATAAAATATTTAACCTTGAAAACAGAGTTGACCACACAGTGAAGATGGTAAGAAACCATGAACAAAACATCCAAGATCTATGGGATCACATCAAAAGACCAAACTTAAGAATTTTTGGGATAGAGGAAGGCATAGAATTCCAAATTAAAGGAATGAACGACCTATTCAATGAAATAATATTAGAAAACTTTCCAAATATGAAGAATGAATTTGAAAATCAAATTCAAGAGGCATACAGGACACCAAATGTTCAAAACCACAACAGACCTACACCAAAACACATCATAATGAAAATGCCTAATATTCAGATCAAGGAGAGAATCTTAAAAGCCACAAGAGAAAGGAATAAGATTACATACAGGGGAAAGCCAATTAGGATCACTGCAGACTTCTCAACCCAGACCCTGAGAGCAAGAAGATCATGGCAAAGCATATACCAAGCGCTAAAAGACAGTGGATGCCAACCAAGAATCTTATACCCAGCAAAATTAAGTTTTAGATTTGATGAC
>PVHX01020494.1:0-31849 GCA_004024805.1 Geosciurus inauris
TTGCAAAACTGTGGAAGCAACCCAGATGTCCTTCAATAGATGAATGGATAAAGAAACTGTGGTACATATACACAATGGAGTATTATTCAGCAATAAAGAGAATAAAATTATGGCATTTGCAGGCAAATGGATGGAATTGGAAAGCATTATGCTAAGTGAAGTAAGCCAATCCCAAAAAACCAAATGCCAAATGGTCTCTGATTAGTGGATGCTGATGAATAAGGGAGGTGGGAATGGGAAACATAAGAGAAATAGAGGAACACTGGACGTGGCATGGGGGAGGTGAGGGGCAGGAAAGGGGAATGGGTATAGTAAAGATGGTTGATTGAGATCGTCATCACTATCCTTGGTGCATGTATGAAAACACAATTGATGTAACTTTATCTGGTTTGCAACCAGAGAAATGGAAAAACTGAGCTCTATATATGTGCTATGACTTGAAATGCAATCAAATAAACTAATAAAAAAAAAGAAGAAGAGACACACACACAAAAGTACCATATACATCAAGACTAAATGAGATTTATTTCAGAAATGCAAGGAAGGCTCAACATAAGAAAATAATATTACACTACATTAATAAAATGAATTTAAAAAAAAACCCTCAAATGAAAACCTTCTGACAAAACAAATTTTTCAGCATAAAAACACTCAAAAAATTAGGAACAGAAGGAAACTTCTTCATCTTGATTAAAGCATCTATTAAAAAAACCCACAGGTAATACCCTACTTAATGAGTAATACCCTACTTAATGAGTAAAGACTGAAAAATTTCCCATAAAGTCAGGAAAAAGGATGTATGCTCTCCTCACTTCCATTCAACATTGTGCTGGAAGTTCTAGCCATGGTGCTCTTTCCCCCGCCAGTACAGGGATAAAACCCAGGAATTTGCACATGCCAGGCAAGTGCTCTACCACTGATCTATATCCCAACTTTTTATTTTATTTTCAGACAGGATCTGGCTAAGTTGCCCAGGCTGGCCTCAAATTTGTAATCCTCTTGCCTCAGCATCCTGAGCAGCTCAGATTCCAGGCACGTGCCATCAGATCTGGTTTAGACAGGAATTTGGTAAGGAAAACTAAATAAAAGACATCTAAATGGCAAAGAAGTAAAAGCACCTATATTCATAGAGACATGATTATGTATGTAAAATACTGAAGATGAACACAAGAGGAAAGAATAAACAAATTAGAGCTAATAACCAAATTCAACAAAGTTGCAGGATACACAAAGAACACATAAAAATCAGTTATTTCTGATTTCTGTTATATTTCTGACCAACAATGAAAAATTTGAAGAGAAAATTAAAACTATTTCATTTATAACAGCATCAAAGAGAATAAATATTCAGAATAAATTTAACCAAGGAAGTGCAAGACTTGTACATCAAAAAGTACAAAACATTGCTGAAAGAAATTAAAGAGAACGCAAATGAGCAGAAAGGCATCTGTGTTAATGAATGGAAGACTTAATATTGTTAAGATGGCAATACTACCCAAAGGGATCTATAGATTCAATTCAAATTCCAATGATTTTCCCCCCTAAAAATTTTTAAAATTAATGTAGAATTTCAAGGGACACCAAATAGCTAAAAAAAATCTTTACAAAAACAAAGCTGAAAGATTCCCACTTCCTGATTTCAAAAATTACTTCAATGCTATGTAAACAAAACAGTTCGACACTGACATAAAGGCAGATGTAGATCAATGGAATAGAGTCCAGAAATACTCTTAGGAGATATCCATATATGAAAAGTAAATTTGAAGCCCTACCTCATACCACATATAAAAATTAGCTCAAAATCAAACACCGAACTGTAGGAGCTAAAACTATAAAATTCAAAGAAGAAAAAACAGGGGCAAATCTTTATGACCTTGGATTTGGTAATGGATTCTTAGATATGACATCAAAAACACAAGCAAAACAGAAAAATTAGATAAACTGGATTTTATCAAAATTAAAACTCACTGTGCATCAAAGGACATTATTAAAATACAAGATATGAGATACAAAATGGGAAGAAATGTTTTCAAATCATGTTTCTGATAAGGGTATAGAATACACAACATATGAAGAACTCTTACAACAATCCACTTTAAAAATGAGCAAATGATTTGAATAGACATTTCTCCAAGGAAGACATACAAATGACCAATGTTATAGTTTAGATATGGTGTCCCCCAAAAGCTCACAAGTGAAACAATGCAAGGTTTGGAGGAGAAATGATTGGGTTATAAGAGTCTTAACCTAATGAGTGAATTAATCCATGATGGGATTAACTGAGTGGTAACTGGAGGTAGGTGGAGTGTGGGTGGAGGAAGTGGCTCATTAGGAGCATGGCTATGGGGCATATATTTTTCTCTCTGCTCTCTGATCAACATGTGAGCCACTTCCCTCTGCCACTCTCCTCTGCCCTGAGGAATGGAGCCAGTTGTCTATGGATTGAGACCTCTGAAACCCCAAGCCCCAAAATAAACTTTTCCTCCCCTAAAATTGTTCTGGTTGGGTCCTTTAGTCACAGTAGTGAAAAAGCTGACTAAAACAACCAACAAACACAGAAACGATGTTCAATATTTTTAGTCGTCAAGGAAATGCGAGTCAAAGCAACAATGAGATACAGTTTCACACTTACTCAGATAATAGCAATTAAAAAAAAAAAAAAGGAAGGCTGGGTGTGGTGGCCCACACCTGTAATCCCAGCAGCTCAGGAAGCTGAGGCAGAGGGATTGCAATTCAAAGCCAGCGTCAGCAATTTAGCAAGGCCCTTTGCAACCTCAGTGAGACCCCATCTCAAAAAAGAAAAAAAAGAAAGAAAGGCTAGGGATGTAGCTCAGTGGATGATTGCCCCTAGGTTAAATCCCCAGCACCAAAAAAAAAAAAAAAAAAGGGAAAATAACAAATGTTGGTATAGAGAAATTGGAACCCTCATACAGTATTAGATATTGCTAATATTGTATTGCTCTGGGTCTGAGGTAAGGCAGAACATCACAGCAGGAAGTGGAGGAATCATAGCAGGTGTGGTGGAAGAATGCCCTTCAGTTCATGGCAGCCAGGAAGTGAGGGGAAAGGGAGAGATATGCTCAAGGAGGCAGCAACAAGATATAGGCACCAAGGGTATAACCCCAGTGACCTACTTCCTCCAGTCAAGCCCACCTGCCTACAGCTACCACCCAGAAATGCAAATTATTAATCTACCAAATGATTAATCAGTGTTTCAATCCATCAATGAGGCTACAACTCTAAATTTAATCATTTCAGAGAATTTCATCTCTGAAATTCCTGCATTGCCTAACATGAGCTATTTGGGGGACATTTAGAGATACAAACCATAATATAGCCTATCCCAAGAAAAAGTTTTATCAGTAACTTGAATGAAATATGCTTAATATATCTGTGAGAGAAGCTAGAAAAAGCTAGGTAGTATACTAGATTGCTAATATAAATTTTTATAAGATCTGGTTAGTAAATTAATAGCAGAAACCAACAACATGAAATTTAATAATAAATGTAAAGAGCAGAATTTAGATTAAATCAGCGATGCAAAATAGTCCACAAGAACTTATGATTCACATTTATAAAGGAAAAACATGCTTATTAATTTTGTGTAAGTAGTGAACATATGAAGTATGAGATCCTTTCTTATAAATTTAAAAACTAAAATATAACTTTGTTTTTTACAAGGAATATTTATAATAGGTATTAAAATTATTCTCCCATGGCTTTAGAAATGTCAGAGTTTTTGATGTTTTCAGTGGTAGTAATCAGTCCATATCATTTTAGTTCTCCATATAAATCTGTTTTTGAGGAAAATTAAAAGTAAAGTCTTGCTGGTGACTACATTCTATAATCAGTTTCCTACATTATATATAAAACTCTAGTAAGCAATCAAAAAATTATTTTCAGCCAGGCGTGGTGGCGCACAGCTGTAATCCCAGCACTTTGGGGGCTGAGACAGGAGAATCCTGAGTTCAAAGCCAGCCTCAACAATGACGAGGCGCTGAGAAACTCAGTGAGACCCTGTCCCTAAATAAAATACAAAATAGGGCTGGGGATGTGGCTCAGTGGTCGAGTACCCCTGAGTTCAATCCCTGGCACCAAAAAAATTTTTTTTTCATTATTACTTTAGTGACGATATATCGGCATATGTTCTCTAGGGCAAAAATATGCTGATTACTGGTCTTTTTCATTTTTAACCAACTAACTGTTTTACTTTAATGTCTTTTCAAAGGTTAAAAATAGTAGAGTTGTAAAAATGGAATCCCACCTAGTCTAATTCACATGAACACTAATGTTTAATTGAATATTCAAAGTCCAAGAATGAAAATTTAGTATTAAATGCTGAGCAAGTCACATGTTTAAATAATGCCTTAAAGTCTTAAAGAAAAATTATGATATAGAACCTAAAATTTCAGTGGCATATATGCTATTAACACACGTTCTGAAATCTGGTAGATAATATCAGTCCTTAATTATTATTAATTAAGATAAAAACGCAGCTTTTTATTTTTCTCTGCTACTGTAGCTTTCTTTCACATTTTAATGTCAATCTTCACTTTATTCTCTTTTTAGTATTCTTCAAAAAACCTGTAATAGTAGTCCTTTGTCTGCTCTGATGCCTTATGAGATCAGTTTTAAATGGACTGAGTATCACTTTCAGATTTAATGTCTTCACTGGTCCCACTGACCTCATTCTTAGTATCACTTTTCTTCAACGGAGTGTTTGGATCCTCACTCTGGTTTTCTCAATTATTGGACTTCACACTACTTTTTTTTTTTTTTTTTCAAAATCTTATCATCAGATCCTCTCTCTTCTTTCTTTAGATTTTCTGTCTTGTCTGTCTCAACTTTTGCTCCTCTGCTTACCTGACTTTTCATTCTGGCTTAACACAATACCTGAATAAAAGTAAATATTCACAATTAGAGGGTTGGTATCTTCACTGTTCCTAACTCAACCTTCAAGGGTTTACTAATAATGATTTGTCCTTCACACTTTCTCTCATGACAATGGATATCCTTTTAGTTCTTCCTTGAAATTACTTAACAGATTTAGTAGTTCTCTCTTTCATGAATCAGTTAAATAAAATCTTTGACAGACTTATATTTGAATGAGAGTTATGATTCAACCTTTATAAATCGTTCGTTAATATATTTCATACTGTGTTCTTCTGAGTATTTGGTTTCATGAATTTATCTAGATATTTTTCTCACTTCAGTGCTGCTCAGAGCTTAAAGCTCTCTTGCTTGGATCAATAAGCTTCTACACATGCTATTGCTTATAGTTCTTAGGTTGCACAGTGCATCTTATCTCAAGGATTTCAAACCAAGGTTTAAAACACCAATTGTCATTTGTAATTAGCTGGTCATCTCTCAGAACTTTACCCTTTTTCTTTTGTATTATAAGGAGCTATTGTAGAGTAGTCAAGAGTGCCCATGTTGGAATTAAACTGTCTGGACCTGAATACCAGTTCAGCCACTGGTAGTTCTATGTTTTTAACTATTCTGAGCTTCAATTTTCTCACAAGCAATATGAAGATGAATGTAAAGATTTGAAGTATGTAAAATGTTTAGAAAAGTAACTGGTACTCACTATTATTATTTTAAAATACAACAATCATCATGGATAGAAACAACAAAACCATATATGTGTGCTTATACATACTTTAATTTTCTGAACAAAACTTTATGATGTATTCCTGGTCATTTATAATAGTGTCATTTATTTCAGGCAGATTCTCTCTCAAGTTCTAATTAAATGCTCTAGAAAGACAGATTTGTTCTCAACTGAGCATGTGAATTTGACAGGTTTTCTCCATATCTTTTTACCTAGAGAAAATCACACCTCTTCCCAGGGCAAACAGAAGATTTCCTTTCATTCAATGCAGACTGACAGAATTATTATTTATCTGGACTTCTCCAAAAGATTTAATTCTGTCAGTGAGATGGGATTTCCTATTACGTATCTTGAAGGGTATCTTTCTTCTTTGTCTTAAATTTACACTTTTTCTGTCATCATGAATTTGATTTTTGCACTACCATTTGCCTTCAGACTATAAAGCACAAATTGTCATCTTCAGATTTGTATCTAGTCTTAAGGAGATGAACTTCACATTTATTTTATAAGCATAGAGAAAGAGGCAGGAGTCCCCCCCCCCTTCCTCCTTTATGTCACATTCCCCCGACTCTCTATCTTCTTAAGTCAGGTTTCTCACCCAAATATGAAACCGAAGGGAGTCCTATTTGATATGGTGTAGTCATTATTAGGAACATTTTTCATCTCTGATGAGAGAGTAATATTGATGCATATCAGAGAAAATACTTTTGGTTATAAACAATGTATACCTATTTACCTCTAATTAGTCTTTTAAAATTATTTATTAGTCCATAAACCTGAAAAATCGAGTTACATACAGCTCAACAGGGGTTTGGGTAGTTGGTTTTAACAACAGGGATCAAGACCCAATATCTCTGCCTTCCATTTCTTAGGGTTGCTTCTTTACCATTGATGCTATTATGTAGGACTTCTTTGTAATATCACAAGAAGGGAATTATTGGAATTGTACATATTTCTTCATTCATATTTAGCAAAACCCCAGAATTTGTGTCCCTAATACTTCAAATAAAGTCTAAAAGACAAGACCCATTGGCTCTGACTGGTTGATTTAAGTATTCATTGAATTAATAATGGTGGCTGGTTGAAATGGTTATGCTGTTTATATTAAGCCAGCCTACCCAAACTACATGACTGAAATGCAGTGTAGTATTACAAAGAGGGAGTGGAAAATGGCTGCTTATGTGGAACTAACAAATACCCATTACAAGAGGCATTTCCCAAGTTTTTTTATCTCCTGAAATAGCAAGTTGATCTGTTTGACAATAATTAATAACTAAGTATTAAAGAGTCAGTACAGGGATTGTTTCCCTTTCTTAATCATATATAGAAAATGGAGTAAGGAAAGTAAAGAAGTAATAAAAAGAGCAACTTTACCTAGGCTGTAAATTCTTTATGGGTTGGAATAATCTATTCATATTTGCATTTGTAAGCACTAAGAGTATTAAAGGCTTTCCTTTTCTTTATTTTTTGTTACCTATTTCTCCTTTTCATTCTTTCCTGTGGATGCCAGGTACAGAGAACAAGAACATTATACTCTTTGATGTACTGATCTTATTATCATTTATCAAAGGAAGTACAATAATGTTATACCTGTTAAAATAACAAATACTGCTACTTAGAAAGGATTATTAAACACCAGTTAATAAATGAGAAGTTCTGGGTGATGCCATATGAAGACATTCAATGAGAACAGTTTAGCAGCCATTTTCAACTTGTTCATCCAGAGAACAAAGTCCTAAAAATTTAAGGCATCCATCATATGCAATAATTAACTTCCCTTTGAGCCATGGTCTAACTTATCACTACTTAGCGATTTATATTTGCCTTTATATTCTTGTAATCTGGAAATTTCTGGAATTTTCGAATTATCATTCGACCAGTGCCTGAAAGAATATAAATACTTAAAAGTTTGATTCTGAAGACATGTAAACCATAGAATTTGGATTAAGATTCAACTCCTCCAGTGGTTGTAATGAGAACAAAGTGAAGGAAAATAAATGAGATGCAAAATCATAAGGAAAAAATGAGAAAGTAAAGTAAATACAAATTAAATATTAGCTTGACTAATCTATCTAGATTTTTAAGACTCAAAGTGATTCTTTTAAGGGGTTATCTTAATTAAAACAGTCAATTAATTTAAGGATAATAAAATTTCTAAGAAAAAATTTTGAAGCAACAAAGTTCTTGAAAAGTCATGTGATAAATGCTCACATGACTAAAAGAATCACAAACTAAAGAATCAATGATAGTGGAGAAATTTAGGAACAAGATAAACTACTATATTCCTTGATGAATTATGCTCAGAGGCACTTATGCTTTCACAAGACACTGCTGAAGATCCATCAGAATAAAATAACACATCTTCCATATGTTATAGCCCACCTCCAACGAGAAGAAGTAGGATGAATATTTGTAAAATCATTAATGCAAAAGCCTCTTGTCTTACCGGTTCATCTGTACTGCCTGTTGCATGATGGGGATAATTGATGAGACCAGGAATGGGCTGCTCACCATGTGCCATGATAACAGCAGGACTGGTGTAGAATGGATGCTTCTAATGCACAACACATAACAATTATGAATATAGTAACAGAAAAACATGCAACTACATAAGCAAAATGACTAAAAGGAAAAATGGTGAAAACAAATAGAACAATGACATGCCAAAATTTTCTAAATATGGAATAACAAAATCAGCTTAGATTTCAGATTCTATAAACTTTTTCCTTAAGACTGAAACTGATGATACTTTTCACTCTTAATTAAGAGTAAAAGAGAAGAAACATATCAATGATTTAAAAATGTACCTACTTCACCTTCTGTTCCATTAAAAAAAATCACACACAACTTAAATACTTACTAGAATTAAGGACTTAATAGATCATTGAATCATCTGGATATAGATCATCATGCCTTTATTGAAGGAACCACTTACTAGTTGCCTTAATGGACACTTGAAAAGGATTTCTCTATAATTCTAATATATATTTTCTGAATAAAAACCTCACTATGCTCATAGCCAAAATATCTGAATGACCTATAAAACTCTGCAAATTAGTTCATAAAGCAGGTAAATTTCAATCTTTGTGCTATTAATCAATGAACAATTATGATTCTTACAAGTGATATGCTGCTTTCTGAAGATATTAAAGAAGATTAGGTGAATTCTATCAGATATGAGTAACTGTGTAAGTCATTTTAGTGACTTTAAAATGACTGATTTTACTCTAAATATCTCAGAACTGTTCAAAGAGAATTTGTAACACTTTGATATTTTTCTAACAATATTTATTACTTTATTAGGTTAAAAATGCAAATATATTATATCCATTACTTCTTTATCCCACTAAGGTAATTTGTGTGCAGTAATATTTGAATAAATGTTTAGTTAAGAAAAATTTGATAACTGCTCAAAAGCCTTGTCTTTAAAAAATTTTTTCCAACTGATTTCTTGAATCATCTAAGGTCTTTTAACTTGTTTTCTGCTCTGTTAAGAATTTGTTAAGTTTTGGTGTTCTTCATATATAAATATTGTATATTTAATATGTCCACAAAAATGATATCTTCAAAGAGTTCTTCATGTCACATTGTTGGTCATGGAAGCTGTAACTTCAATAAGTGACAGCAGTATCTGTAATGCCTCATAGTGCAGAATAAACTTCATTGTCTTCAAGGATCCATATCAAGAAGGAAACATAGTAATAGACTGCAATGAATATTCCAGTTCTTCATTTTGTTAGGATGCTCCAAAGAGAAGTTATGGAAGGATGGGATGGAAAGAGAAATGAAATCAACACATTCACCTGGGGCTCCTCCATATCTCTGAGCCTTTCTTAACAGGCTTACCTTGGCAGCAATGGCTGCTGCAGTTATATGTGATGAAGAACTATCTTCTGTTGAAGCAACACCACTGTCTTTCTTCTCTTCTTCCTCTTCCTCACATTGTACCCCTTTGTCTTCCGTCTGTTTATGGGGGCTGGTTGTAGGAGGAGGGGATAGAGGAGGTGGTGGAGAAGGTAAATCTTCAAGTTCATCGTGTACCTCCTTTACTTTTACAATGGCATCACGTAAAAGGTCAATGGCATGAGGTAGAGCTGGCAGTATGAACTGAAAGCATTCCTGTCCACAAGAAGAATAAAGGAAAAAATGAGGATGCAGCCTTTTTCTAGACATAAAATGGTGTCAAACTGATTCTTGATTTTGGATTTGCATTTCCTATCAAGAACAAAGTACATTTAAAGCATTGCTTTTGCAATGTGAAATATGAAGTAAGCACGACATACAGTATTCTCCATAAAATAGAGAACTACTAAGCTAGTTCTACAGTACTAGATGAGCACATGCTGCATTTTTTTAAACGTTTAAAATCTGATATAACTTTAGGGTTTAAAAATGCATTATGAGAAAGGTGGGAAAGGCAAAAATTTCCACATTTTCAGATAGAGCAGGACACTAGAACTGACAACCCACATGAGGACCAGATTAGTTTATTCAGAAAGCTAAAGTTGTGACTAACATAATAAAGTATAACTAGGAAACATTATACTATATGTAAAGATAAAAATGAACTTGTATATTGACTTGCATAAAGTAAATATAATCTGCTGCTCAAGTGCTGATATTACCTATAATGTATTACCAAAAGAGAAATGGTGAGAAGTTATAACTAAAACATAAAGCCAAGTATGTTGGGGAATAGGTAGAAGTCTTTCTCTTTCACATTTAGAAGTAATATCATGTAAAGTAAGATGTGAAGAAATAACTTAAAATTTTGGAGGGATTACTGGAATCCTGAAAGGCTGCCTAATCTTTTGACCTCTCTTTGTGTGGCTTAATCAGTTTACTGTGTAGTAAGAATTTAAACTTGACCAAAGGGTGGTCTGGCCTTTACCCTCAGCTTCTTGGAGGTATCTCCAGACCGTTGGAATGACATGCCTGATAAAAAATCTTTGCCTGGTGACTTTAGCTACCAGGCACTAAGAACTCTGGATACCAAAGGCTCAGGTTAGCATTCTTAGCTGACAATACTCTGAAAGTACTGTTACACACTTATGCCAGAAGGGTAATATTTCCATGTCCATGATTCCAAGAGGACAGGGCAATGGAATCTCCTTGTTTGGTACCTTTCTTATATTCTTCCCTATGTTTCTCCTTAGCTGATTTTAATTTATATCCCTTCCCTGTGAAAAATAACCATGAGTATAACAGCTCTCAGTGAGTTTTCTAAATCCTAATGAATTATTAAACCTGCAAGTAGTTTTAGGTACCTTAAATTTGCAATTGGTATCTGAAGTAAAGGCAGTCTTTTGAAGTATTCCAACTTTGTAGCTGGCTGAAGAAGATAAAAGTAGTTGAACTTGATGGTCTGAAATAACATCATTCTTGCCTCTAAGTTTGGGTTTTTGCTGATTCATGAGCAGTGCCCAATGGGCTGGCCATATGGTCAGGCAGAAGGGCAACAAAAATTGATCTGTTAAAGAAATGCCTGTATGGGGCATGGCCCTAAGGAAATCATTCTGGGAACTTAAGGGGTGCATTAAGTGACAGATATATTAACGTTCATCAGAAGAACTCCCTTGTAAGATTAGAAGTTGATTAGAAACAGAGAGTGGATGTAAAGTGTAATTGCTTGATGTGACTAGGTTGGCCCATGAGATGAATGGACACTGAGGGGCTACAGCAATGTAAAGATGGGCTGAATCTAGATGTATTCCTTTTGTACTCTCTGAGGCACAAAATGCCAACAAGAACTGTTTTAGTTGTCAACAAAAGAGAAAGAGACTTCAGAAGGCTATGGGGCAGAATCCAATGGGGGAAAGGCCCTGCATATAACTGGCAAATCAGATTGATTCAGTTGGCTGCTACAGGATACAAATGGGTCCTAATATTTTCGTCCTAAGATTAAGAGTTTGATAGAGAATAGAATGGGCAACTGAAATATTTGTTGTTTTCAGTGAGAGGAGATAAAAGCATAGGGTTGGCTTGCATGCCTTCTTGAGTATGTGATCACATTCAACATAGAAACTAGGAAAGGAAGGTCCTCACTACAAAGATACTTTCACTTTTCTGGGAAATGGGAGTTGAGGAAGATGCTGGTATGACTATACTTTTTCTTTATGAGTGTACCTTTTCTTTTTCTTTCATGTTATCTCAACTTTCTCTTTTTCTACCTGATGCAGTGATCCCAGGATCAGTATACAGCTGTAGGTGCCAGAAGAGGGGATGACTCTTAAGCAAGAAAACTGTAACTATATCTTTAAATTTTTGTTATAATTCTTAAGGGACTGATGTCACCATCTAACCAAATTAGAGTTCAAAGAGTGCAGTTATATTGCCTACTAGGTTAAGGCAGTCCTCTAGCTCTTTACCTTTGTAATCCTACCCTATATGGATAGGAATGGAGTGAGTGGAAAACATTTGCAAAACTAGTACTACTGATGATAGTCTGGACTACCACAGTGACTGAACCTTGTGTTCCTTTCAAAGATAAAAATGTTTGGGTAAAAACGGATACAAGGAAGAATGCAAGCAGAGGGTAAAGAAATGAAAGAATAGGTTATGCAGTGAGGGAAGTAAACATAACACTAGTGTCTCAAAAGAGGCTTAGAACAAAAGATGATATTGTTTCTTAGCACAACTATATCAGCCACTTGAAAGGATGAAGTCATATGTTGCTACAACTAATCCTTTTTTAGAACCTGATTAGCTTGAAAACCTGAGTGGCAACACTTTAGGAGACATTTTGGTCATCCGATATGATAGATGAGCTAACAGTTAATTTCTGAGGACTCTAGTATTGTGGCAGTATCTTTTGACTCTTTTTTAAAAAAAGGTTTACCTACTTCTGTACTGTAATGTTGTAATAATGGCATTGTTAGTAATATTGCAGTACCGAAATAGATGTTCAAATGTATTGAGAAGCTGAGTTAAAAGTCTCCTCAGGATATAATATCAATGGAAAATGACAGGCCTAATGAAGAACTGGAAACTAGTCCAGCTAATTTCTATGGTATACAATTTTGCACAAAAAGTACAAAAAGCATTGACCAAGGTGGAAAATGAGTGAACTACTACAAAAATATGAAAATGTATGTAATGCCTTTAGAGGATGGATTAGCTGTTTCTCTAAATCTACTCACAGTCCACATTACCTCCTTTAAATCTTAGGCATATTCATACTGATAAAATTGCTGTACATCACATAAATGCTATAGAAAATATAGATGCCCAGGCTCTCTTTGATTAATGTTAAATTTTTGCCATATGAAAGCCTCACGCAAAACGCCAGGGATAACTTGCGTAGTGAAGAACTAACATTACCTCAAGAGAGTTTGGCCTTTGCCCTCAGCTCCTGGGAGGCTATCCTTAGGTCCTCAGAATGTCATGTCTGATAGGAGTATCTTTGCCTGGCCCTTTGGCCACCTGACAATCCAATATGATTTATGACAGGGCTTTGGGTTATAAGGGTATTGATTTTGCCTTGGGAAGGTAATGGAGAGTAAAGATATCAGTCCAATCTCTGGGAAGGGCTAAAAACTAAAGTTCAGCCACATGGGCAGTATGTAATGAGCTATCAACAACAACAACATCACCGCCTCTGGATACCAAGAGTGCAGATGATTATCACTGACTAGCAATATTCTATGTGTATTGTCACATATTGATGCCAAGAAAATAACGTATTCATGACTTTCCCTGCAGAGGACAATGGAAACTCCATATTTGGTATTTTCCCCCTGTATTCTGTCTTATGTACTTCTTCCCTTGGCTAATTTAATTAGTATTTTTCCCTTATAATGAACTATAATTGTGAGTATAACAACAGTTCAGGGAATTCTGAGACTTTCTAGTGAATTACTGAACCTGAGGGTGATTTTGGGAATTCTTTGAACTTGCGATTATTGTCAGTCATGTGGAATTCTCCAACTTTTTGGTTGGCTAACTGTTAATAGTTTCTAAAAGTCCTCAACCTAAACCATAAATGTCAAGGATGCTTACCTGAGATCCTTTCTTGCTACCTGGTAGGTTAATTATGAGAGTTTTCCCTCTGATTCCACATACAGGCCTGAAAGGAAAGAGAAAGTGGATGAATACTAAATTGCAATGAATGTTTGGTTTAAATATATTTAACAACAAAAGCCAATCAATTTTTATTTACATATAAACAACTGTTTCAGGAATAAAAGTATTATAGTAAGAGATTTTCCAGTTGCTACACAAATTGGGCATTCTGGTTAATGTTTTTATAATAACATTTAGTATGGTGGATTGGAAAAAAGCACTGAATGTGGAATCAGAATAAAGAAGCTACTTTGAAGCAATTTGACCATGTTCAAATTAACATTTTCCCCCTAATGTAAGTTTTTTCATATCTCATATAGTTGTAAGATTTCAATGAGACAGTGCATAGAAATTATCTAGTGTAGTAATATTTATGTTCAAAAGTATAATACATAAAGCACTGAAGAACTGGTGAGATTTAGATTTGTGTTCCTGCTTCTCAAGAAGTCTAGAAGCTTTAAAGTAAAATGAGGTTTTTTATAAATAAATGGCATTTATCATTTTCCAGTCTACATTTAACCAACTGATTAGATAAGAAAGATAAAAAGATAGAAAAGCCTTGCAAGACTATTGTCAAGAGTTGAAGGCCTGGATTTTTATATGGCAGTTAGAATCATGTTCTATTACTAACTGCCAATGTTACTTTGTTCTTGTAACATTACTTCATTTTCTTTTGAAAACAAAGAAATTATGCTGCTTCAAAAATTTTACAATTAAATTTTTAGTCATGTAAGAGAAGAGTTGTTCACATTTATTCAAAACTTTTCTTATATCTGAAAATGACTACTGAATCGTCCTTAGCCTTCTTACTGGAACTCATGACTTCATTACAAAATTTAAGGCTTATTTTCTATCCTTTAATCTTAGTGATATTTCTTCAAAATTTGCTTTTGTTCTAGCAGTCAAAACTGGATAAAGTACTTTAGTTACGGTGAAAATGGCACTGGATAATTATACAGTTGTTAATGTGTTCCCATTTACTCAGGAATTTTGCCTGTCTTTCCTAACCAAAGTGCTATATTATAGCCTTTTATCATTTGGATAGCTAATCAATTATAATATCAGCAATGTGATTGGAATGCCAACAATTTCTGGCAACTTACTGGATAAGTCTAAAATTTCAATGAAGGGATTCAGTATGCCGCATAGAATATAATGTTAACTAACTCAGAAGGCTTATAACATCTTGCCTCCTAAGAATTAAAAACATTCCCGTAACAGGGTTGGGGAGGTAGCAGAATGGTAGAGTGCCTGTCTAGAATGAATGAGGCCCTGGGTTGACTCCAGCACTGGGAAAAGAAAAAAGAACAAACACACACACACACACACACACACACACACACACACACACTCTTTCTCTCATAACAAGTATGGCATGTTATGCTCTCAACATTTCTGTAGAAGAGAGAAAAATATCTTTTTTTATAAAATATGATAAAATAATCTGAAGTACATCTGATTGTAATTTTTGTAATTTTACATATTGTTTATTCATTTTTTATTCTCTGTGAATTCCCTCATCTCTTTGAAGTGTTTACAAATTATGAGATGTACTTTTTCATTTCTGAAATGCTCAGTCTCTGCTAGAAAAAAAGTACCTTATCTTTATACAACATTTCATGGTTAATAAAGTATTTTTACAAGAACTATCATATTTAATAATAAAAATAGAAGCACTATAGTCTTAGCATAGTATTTATTAAGTATGATGTGATAAATACAATCTAAGTCCATATGGAATTTATAAATGTAATACAGAACATTAAAATATTAACAAATAGCTACAACACAAGATAGTAAGCAATGATAGAAACTGGTATAAAGTACCATGAGCTCAAAATAAAAGCAGTACATTTTTAGCATGAGATAAGACTTCATTTAGAGAAAAGGCAGCATTTGAGCAGCTTTTTTTTTTTAACCAACAGGTAAGGAAGGGTGGGGGAAAGGCAAGAAAAAGAATGCTTAGTCACGTGTGGGAAATAATACAAAAGTATAAAGGAAAAAAAAAACATCAAGTGCATTTTGAGTTCTTGTCTTTCAATTGGCAAGAGTGTATTATACCTATGGAGGACTATGTGAAACAGGAAGTACAAGAGGAAAAATGTTTCAATGTGATAGATCAGTTAATATTTCAATGTGTAGTCTGAATGACCATAATATACTTAACTTGGGAATTTAGAAATGCAAAATCTCCCCCACTGTCCCTACCTTGAACTCTTTGTTATTGATCTATGGGGAAAGAAGCTATGGGGTTGGGATCCAGTGGTTTGTATTTTAACAAGCTCTCTGGTTGATTCTGATCCATGTTAAAGTTTGAAAACTAGTGTGATAGACTGCTTGAAATTTGATACTAGTTGCTATCAGTGTGATCCTGGCTTAATCACTTAACTTCTCTACTCCTTAGTTTTTAAAACCTAAATTGTTGAAAAGAGTAACCTAATCTTTCAAATATAATGTACTGAGTATATAATTGGCCTGTCTTCTCTCAAAAAGTACATTGGGATTAGGCAGTGGAAGACAAATTCACTGTAAGGAGCTAGAATGTATTCTTAAGGCTCTGAGATCATTGATGGATTTTGCTCAATATTATCAAGCACTATTTCAGGAATAATAGTCTCAGATGAACTGGGGAAACACATGACATAAAGGAAAGAAAATCTAATAATAAAACATTAAACACAAGTTGAATGATTTTTGGTTCATGTCCTCTGAGATATCTCTTTCAGCACCTTAATGCCTTTTTTCCAGAGATATCCTACTTCTTTTTCAACTGTTTTTAAACTTTTCCCTTCCTTTTTGACAGGGAGTGAGATGCGGAGAAACTTTTGCTTTAGTCAGTAATATTTAAACTTTTTCTTTAGTCAGTAATATTATGGCAATTAGATGATGATGACATATAAATAATTTAACATGTAACATTTACGTGTTACTGGCCATGTATTTAAAAGACATTTTCATATTATTCTCACAGTATCCCCATGAGGTAGGTATCAGTATGATTCCCACTGTATAGGTAAGGAAACAGTGTGAATTTGACCAAGGTAACAGTTAAATGTACAACTGGGATAAGAACTCTTCTAAAATATAATGTAATAATAATACTGCCTTGCAGGAAATCAGCTCTCCTTGAAATCAATCTATCTTCTTCACTCCTATTCATTCTTTCTTTGAATGTTTTAAGAAAAAAAACTTTAAACTTTACTCCCTCAGGTAAACTGAATTAAAAGTGAAAAAGAGTTGAACTGTAATTGCTTTTTTTTTTTTGACTCTAGATTGGTTATACCCAGAAATAATCCAGTATATGACTTCAGACACAGTCAGAGCTGAATAAATGGATTTTTAAACCCAAAAGTTTGGGCTTAAATTTTTAGTGAAATGTTTAGAAAAAAAGAAATAAAATTACACGCTAACTCCCACCTCAATGAAATCATTCCTCATGTGCATTATCTTTTAATTTTTTCACATTAAAATATAAATAACCATCATCTTGGATAGAGATATTGCTTGCCTTTTAGTTGTAATTTTTAGATATTTTTTTCTGTTTCAGATTTTTCCAATACAGAAGATTAAAAATGACATTTTTGTCAGAATTATAGTTAAGATAGCAAACATTTTACGCAATAAAAGGTTAAGGCATAAGCCAGGTGCAGTGGCGCATGCCTGTAATCCCTGCACTTTGGGAGGCTGAGACAGGAGAATTGCGAGTTCAAAGCCAGCCTCAGCAATGGCGAGGTGCTAAGCAACTCAGTGAGACCTTGTCTCTACAGAAAACACAAAATAGGGCTGAGGGCTCAGTGGTGGGTACCTCTAAGTTCAATCCCTGGTACAAAAAAAAAAAAAAAAAAAGGTTGAGGCACTTTTGCCAAAATTTATACTTATAAACTCCAGATATTAAAAAGAAAACAGAAGATATAGATTTTTCTTTTTTATGGATATCTTCATTGCTGTTAAATTTCTTATTTTTATTTTTTTAAGATACAGATTTTTATGTATTTCCTTTGAAAGAGTTTTCAGTTTCTTTAAACATCAAATTACAGGAGCCATGAACACCTAATTTATTCAATATTAAATTATTCATGTAAAAGAAGTTTTTAAAAGCAAAATAAAGAATATATTTAAAATCAGGTCAACTGGGCTAGAGATGGAGTAATAGTTTTAATTGTCAGTAATTTTACTATAAATTCATCTAGTTCATTCAACAAATAGTTATTCAGTACTTACCACTGGGGTAAGACAGTGTCAGGTAATGGGGCTACAAGAGTACAATAGTCTTGCTGTAGGGGAATTTACAGATTTGCAGAAAAATATCAATGTGTTAACATACTTAAATAAATATTACAGGCATATTATTGCAAAAATACTATGGGAAAATAGGAAAGGCATTTTAGCTATGGTGAAAGAGGGTTGGGGTGGTTTGGGAAACTTCTAAAAAGAAAGGAAAATATAAGCTAAACCTTGTAGGTGTTACAGAGATAGAAAATAAGAAGTACACTTTCAGGCAGAGAAAATGGCATGTACCAAGGATCCAAAGCTAGCAAGAGAAACTTATGTGTGTGGTAACAATAAATGTGGGTGGGAGATGCTGTTAAAATGTGGGTGGGAGATGCTACAAAGGCAGATTAAATAGGCCTGGGGAAGTAATCTTAAAGAATTTAGTTTTTTATGCATAAACTATATCCACAGTGGAACATGAAATTCCACTGAAGAGTTCTGATCACAGGAATAACAGACTATGTGTATTTCCAAGAGATATTTCTGACTGCAATATGGAAAACTGACTGGAGAGGTACAAGTCAAGATACTACAAAATCAGTTAAAAGATTGTTGAAATAATGAAAGAGTTGAATTAGGTTGGTTATGAAGGCAATGAAGCAAAGTAGGTAGGTTATGGTTAAGTACAGATGTACAGAATATAATGTGTTAGGTACCTTTTTCCTTCCAAAATATTTTTGGCAATTTTAATACATAAAGAATAATTTTTAACAAATGGAACATATTTTGATGAAAACTGGTCCTGACGTAGATTTGTAGTATAACTTCAATATTCTATGCAAAACTTGATCATAACAGGCATGGGTATGAGTATAAAAAGTATTATTTCCCTCAAAAGAGAAAATTTTAAGTATTAAATACACAAAAATTACAATGTGTAAAATATACATAATAACAATAAAAACCCACCGAGATGCCTACCATCTAGGTGAAGAAACAGACTATTACTGAAATCCCGAAACACTACTCTCTGCCTTGCTTAGATCTCCAGTCCCTTCTTCCCCAGGTAACTATTATCCTTATTTTTGAAATTGTTATCTTCTTACTTATTTTTAGAAGTATTATTGATATAATTACCATACAATTAATGTATTTAAACTGTATAATTCAATGATATGTAAAGTATATACATGGAGTTGAATAACCTCACCACAATCAATTTTAAAACATTTTCATCACTCCTCACAAAAATACCACAGCCATTAGAATTCAGTTCACATTTTCTCCCAACCCTCAGCCCTAGACAACCACTAATCTACATTCTGTCTTTATAGATTTGCCCATTCTGAACATTTAACATAAATGGAATCATATGTCACCTTTTGTGACTGGTTTATTTTACTTAGCATAATGTTTTCAGGGTTCACTCATGTGGAATGCATATCAGTCATCTGCTTACTTAAAAAAAACCACAAACCAAAAAAACCCCCAAAACTTCCTTTTATTGGAGACAGGGTTTTGTTTATGTTACCCAGCTTGGTCTTGAATGTTTGGGCTCAAGCAACCCTTCTCCCTTAGCTTCCTGAGTAGCCAGGACTACACTACAGGCATGCACCATTACTACTGGCACTTAAAAATACTTTTGCACATGTTTATTTAAATATGTTGTTCAGTTTAGCATGTTTTAAAAATTTATACAAAAGAAATCTTACTGTATATGTTATACAACTTGGCTTGCTCACTCAACATTGTGTTTGAGATTCTTCCTTCCTGATGTGTGCATAGCTATGGAACATTTTCACTGCTGTGCACCATTCCATTGTCTGACTGACTTCATTTCATTTATCCATTTTTCTTGATGGAAATTTTTTGTTTTAATCTGTTGCTACCACAAACAATGCAGCTATTAACATTACATTTCACCTGATGCTTTCATCAGGGTAGTGTTCTTCAAATTATAGATCATAATCAATTAATAAGATGGTGTTATGGTTTAAATGTGTTCCCTCAAAAAGCATGTGTTAGAAACTTAATCCCTAATGCAAAAATGTTGGGAAGGGGGAGCTAAAGGGAGGTGTTAATGAGTGCTCCATCCTCATGAATGGATTATTAATGATAATAAAAGGGCTTTCGGTTATGAGCTCAACCTCTGGTCTCTGTCATGCATGCTCTTTTACCCTTCCACCATCTGCTGTGGAATGACACAGTAAAAATATCCCAATTTGATGTGGGCCCCTTGACTTTGGACTTACCAGCTTCTACAATTGTAATGAATAAATTACTGTGCTATATAAACTACCCACTCTCAGATATTGTTATGGCAGCACAAAATGAATTTAAGACAGGCAGTTTAAAAAACCCAAAAAAGTATCAGAAAGCCTTCCTTGAACTTAGGATAAGTATTGTTTCATAAATTTGTGAGCTTTTTATATACACACATGTGGTATATATGTTTAAAAACACAAACACACATACATACACATGTACCCACATACACAAAGACATTCACATGTGTGTGTGTGGGTACTAGGTTAAGATACAAAATATTTCCTACTATGGTAAAAAGTTTGAAAGCTACTTTTCTAGGGTATCTAGCTAGAAGCAAAACTTATGAGTAATAAGAATAGACAGAGTTCAGCTTTAAGACATACAAGTAAACAGTTGTCCATAATGTTTACCAATTTACATTTTTATCAGCACCATTGCTACCTGTCCTTGATGTTGCCTGAGGTGCTTTTTAAAAAATGTATTTTGGAGTCTTGTTAAGAAAGTTGGTTCTTATGGTGACTTGTTGGGAGTGTTGGGCCTACATTTTCTTCTATCAGCTGCAGGGTGTAGGGTTTCTGGTCTAATTCCTAGTTCTTTGATCCACTTTGTTTTTTTTTTTTTTTTTGGTACCGGGGATTGAACTCAGGGGCACTCGACCACTGAGTCACATCCCCAGCCCTATTTTGTGTTTTATGTAGAGACAGGGTCTCACTGAGTTGCTTAGTGCCTCGCCGTTGCTGAGGCTGGCTTTGAACTCGCAATTCTCCTGTCTCAGCCTCCCTAAGTGCTGGGATTACAGGGTGCGCCACTGCGCCCGGCTCTTTGATCCACTTTGGGTTGACCTTTGTGCATGGGTCAAATTTCATTCTTCTAACTTTGGATTTCCATTTTTCTCAGTACCATTTGGATAAAAAAAAGGCTATCTTTTCTCCAACATATGTTTTTGGCACCTTTGTCTAGTATGAGATAACTATTTATGTAGGTTTGTCTGTGTCTTTTATTTTAGTCTACTGATCTTCATGTCTGTTTTGGTGCCAGTATCATGCCATTTTTGTTATTATAACTCTGTCATATAATTTGAGGAAAATAAGGGTGGAATTAAAAAAAGATAAAGATAAAAGGAAAAAAATAGAGACGGAATTTCATCAAAAAAAGATCAGTAGAGTAGACAAAGGGGATTGAGGAGGAGGAAGAATGGATGGAAAAAGGGAAGAACAGTAGATTCAGTCTGACTGAATTTCCATAGATGCATGCATGGATGTGGCACAGTGGGTCCTGGCTTGGGGCATATCCACAGAACACTAATTAGTAAAACAAAAATGTAACTGTAAATGGATTAAAGAGGGATCAGTGGAGTGGTGGGAGGGGAGTAGGGGTGAAGTAGGCGGATGAGGGGAGAAGTCCTAGGGAATGAATTGGAGTGGGTTGTGTTCATGCTTTTGTGATTATGTCAGGGTGTATCCTGTGCTATATATAACTAAAAAGAATAAATTTTAAAAAGGAAAGAAAAAAAATATTTTGGCAAAACAGATGATAGATAAGGAACAAAACAATAATAATAAAAGAATATAGTCTAGGTAGAATCCAGAAGGATATTTACTGTAAAATTCTTTCAATTTGGTATATGTTTAAAATTTTTCAAAACAAAAGACTAGGGTAAAGTTGCCTCTTTATCTGTAATTTTAAAATAAAATTTAAATACCTTATTGTTCATTTATATATTGGTTTATTATTTTTGTTCTATAGTTAGTATATCACCATCTCTTTGCTCAGGATGCAGAGATAAATTCAAGTGGGGAAAAGTTTGAGAGCGACCTTTTTGAATAGCACCTAATACAATATCATGATTATTTAGGCATTCAATAAATCCCTTTTTATGAAATAAAAAAGCTTATAAAATGGGCTCAAGTTAAAATCATTATATAATAAAATAAGAAATAAACACAAAATAAATCTTGCAAATGACTCCCTTAAAAATACATTTTGGATGATAGGACAGGAGTTGATATATTTTAATCTTATATCAAATAAACTTGATCTATTAGTACTAAAAGACTACTGACTTTTAATGAATTTCTGTATGGATAATGATGAAGTTCTATAATGTTCTTTTCAATTCTTACACTATTTCTTTTACTTTGTACAACGTGGTCTCAAATTAATTATAATAGGATACTGTCTTATTTTCTAACTCTAAAAAGAATGTTAATAACATCTAACTATTAGCTATATTTGCTTCATCAGATTAAGGAAATTTCTTCTAATCTTAGCTTGCTAAGAGTTGTTATTTATGAATAGGTATGGAATTTTATCAGATGCTTTTTCCTGAATCAATAGAGAAGACCACATAATTTTATCCCCTTAATCTGTTAGTATGATCATACTAATTGGTTATTAAGTATATATCTTTATTTTCCTAAATAAATATATTTTAGTTTCTATGTATCTCTTTGGTATGTTAGTATTTTATTTTTGAAGCTTATCTATGCTCACAGTAGATATTAGCCTATATTTTTATTGCTATCCTTTGTGTGGTTTTGGTAATAAGATCATCTTAGGTTCATAATATGAACTGGGAAATATTTCTTTTTCTACCATTCTTGGGGATAGTTTATATATGACTGGAATAGTTTGTTTCTTAAAAATTGCATAGAGGGGCTGGGGTTGTGGCTCAGTGGTAGAGCACTTGCCTAGCATGCTTGAGGACTGGGTTCGATTCTCAGCACCACATACAAATAAATAAAATAAAGATCTATTGACACTAAAAAATATTTTTAAAAAGTTGCATAGAATATGAGCCTAAAACATTAACTGAGCTTAGTTTTTTTTAAAAAAAATAGAACAATTTTAGATTTAAAGAAAAAAGAGGAAAGTAGTAGAGAGATTTTTCACGTACAGTACACTAAATTCCCCTGTATTTAATGTCACATTAGTATGGTACATGTGTTTCAATTAATGAATCAATATTAACATATTATTATTAACTAGAGTCCACAGTTTATTGATATTTCCTTAATGCTCCCCCTTTTTTTTGGTTCCAAGATTCCATTTGATTACCAAATTACATTTAGCTGAAATGTTTCCTTAATACTTCTCTTTGTAGTGATATTTTTCAGTTTTCTTTTTTTGATGACCTTAACAGATTTGAGGAGTATGGGAAGGTTTTTATAGGGTACCTGCAAAAACTGTAGGATACCCTCCTGGAGTTTCTGATATTTACTTATGCCAAGTCTAGTCTTAAGGGATTTTTAAACAAAGACCACAGAAGTGTCATTTCCATTACATAATATCAAAAGTATATGCTATCTACATGATTTATAAACATTGACACTGATCACCTGGCTAGGGTGTTTGTCAGACCTCTCCACAGTAAGTATTCTCTCCTCAGTATGTACCCCATACTACTACTCTATGGAAGGAAGTCATTGTGGGCAACCCATGCATTAGGAGTGGGAAGTTGTGCATTGCCCCCTTCTTGAGAGTAGAGAATCTATAGAAATTATTTGGAATTCTTCATGGGAAATTTCTCTCTTCTCTACTAATTAATTTATTCAAAAATTTATTGGATATGGATATTTATTTTATACTTTGGGCCATAATAAAATATTGCTTTATTTTATTGCTTAAACTTTTTAACCTTGGGTCATTTGGGAGATATATAAATTGGCTCTTATGCTTTTGTTGTTTATTTACTGAAGTGCTTATATATAGTTGCTTTTACATTTGGTCACACAGCTTCCACTCATATTTGAAGACATTGAAGTCAGTACCCTTCCCTGCACCCCCTTCCATTGGGTTACTTCATTTATTTTGTGGTATATTTAGATTCTCTTATTAGAATTTGCATTCCTTTCTGGGATCTGCTACCTATAATTTGCATATGTGAACTCAGTTTTGACAGATGTCTAATGTGATGCATCCATGTTTCTACCTCTAAGTATCATACAAAATAGTATTAACTGCTCTAAAAATCTGATAAGCTCTATCTGTTCATCTACCTACCTTTCCCACAAGAGTCCTGGCTGCTACTGATCACTTTACTTTCCTAATTACTTTTTCCAGAATGTTGTCATATTGGAATCATATTTTAGGAATCATCTTCAGACTGGCTTCTTTTACTTAGCTGAATACAGTTAAGGATCTTCTTGTCTTTTTGTAGATTGATAGTTCATTTCTTTTGATCACTAAATAATGTTCTATTGTATGAGCACCACAGTTTGCTTATCCATTCACCTATCAAAGTATATCTTCGTTGATTCCAGCTTTTGGCAAATATGAATAAAACTGTTATAAACATTTGCATCCAGATTTTTGTTTGGACCTAAGTTTTCAATTAGGGAAATACCTAACATTCTTTGTATATTTTGCATAAAAGTCATTTTTTCAGGTATGTAACAGACCTGGAAGGCAAATCAAAAAGGATAGAGAACTGAAAACCACCATTAATCATTAGGATAGAATTGACATTTATGAACATTCCACTGGACAGAATAATATACATGCATATCCAATGCCTGTGGAATGTTCACCAAGATAATAGTTTGGACCTCTGTATGTTTATTTATTGTTAATTTTAAAAATTTAATTATTTTTTTTGAGGTACAGGAAATCGAACCCAAGGGCCATCTACCACTGAGCAATACTCTAGTCTTAAAATTAAAAAAAAAAATTGCAGAGAGTGACTCGCTAAGTTGCTAACACTGACCTTGAACTTGGTATCCTCTTGCCTCAGCCCCCCAAATTACTGGGATTATAGGAGTGCACCAACACACTTAGCTAGACCACAGTACGTTTAAAAGAACTGAAATCATACAGATTGTCTTCTCAAACCACAGTGGAATCAAGTAAGAAGTTAAAAACTTAATGATAAACAGGAAAAAATATATAAAAGTGGAAACTAAACCACAAACTTTAGAATAATCCATGAATTAATAAGGAAGACTCAAAAATATTAAAAATAAATGAAAATGCAGAGACAACATATCAAATATATGATGTACCCAAAGCAGTCCTTCTTATGCTTACACTAGAGAAGTCCAAATCAATAATATAAATTCCCACTTCAAGAATGTAGATATGGAGCAAAACAAACCTGAACCAAGCAGAAGGAATGAAATAATAAACATAAGAGCAAAAACCCAATGAAATGTTAAACAAAAATTAAAGAGAAAATTAAAAACAAACAAAATCTAGTTCTTTCAAAAGAATCAACAGAACTGAAATAGCCTAAAACTGAATAAAAGAATATAAAAATATCCAATCTTAAGAGTAAAACAGTAATTTTAATATAGACCTTGAAGTAAAAAAATTGATGATTAGGGAATACTACAAGCAACTCTTCATACATAAATTAGAGAACTTAAATGAAATGGACAAATTCCTAAAGAAGTATAAAATGTCACAACAATATTAAAAATGTATAATTTAAATTACCTATAATTCAACTTCCAGTAGAAAAATTCTAGAAAAATAAATCTCTAGGCCAGATGGCTTCACTAGCAAATTTTATGAAATATTTAAAGTAAAAATTAAAACAATCTACAGTCTTCTAGAAAATATGAAGGAACACTTAATAGTTACTTTTATAAAGTCAGTATTAACTTGACACTAAAAGCACAGAGAGCACAAAAAGAAAACTATACAACAATACTTCTGATAATTGTGAATGTAAAAATTCCTTAAAAGAACTCTTAGAAAACAAGGAATAGTGTGTAGGGGGCACTTCCTCAGTTTGGAAATAAGTTTTGACAAAAATGAAAAATAATGAAGTAGGTTTCATTTGAGGGATGCAAGATTGGTTCAACATTCACCACATAAATAGAGCAAATGACAAGAATCACATAATTATCTGAACAAATGTAGAAAAAGCATTTGACAGAGTATAGCATCCATTCATGTTTAAAATGTTAGAAAAATTAGGAATAGAAAGAACTTATCTCAACATTATAAAGGTATATATGACAAACCCAAGGTCAACATTATGTCAAATGGAGAAAAACCGAAACCATCTCCTCTAAAAATAGGAACAAGACTAGGATTGCCCCTTTTCACCACTTTTGTTATACATACATCTTGAAACTCTAGCCAGAGCAATATAAAGAAATTAAAGGGATACAGATAGGAAAAGAAGAACTCAAATTATGTTTGCTGATGATATGATCCTATATTTAACAGGCTTCTAGGGCTCAAATGAATTCAGACAAGTAGCAGGAAACATGATCATGTTATATTAACAAATACAGCATGCTACTAGCATCATAAATCAATCATGTTCCTATATTCCAATAATGAATCTGCTGAAAGAGAAATTAGAAAAACTACCCCATCCACAATAATCTCAAGAAAAAAAGATAAAAGAAAAAAAAAAGAAAATACTTGGGCATCAATCTAACAGAAGAGTCAAAGGACTTCTACAATGAAAACTATAGAACACTAAAGAAAGAAATTGAAGAAGACTTTAGAAGATGGAAAGATCTCCCATGTTCTTGGATAGGCAGAATTAATATTAACAAAATTGTCATACTACCAGAAGTGCGATACAGATTCAATGTCATCCCCATCAAAATACTAATGGCATTCTTCACAGAACTAGAAAAGGCAGTTTAGAAATTCATTTGGAAAAATAAGAGACCTAGAATAGCCAAAGCAATCCAGAGCAAAAAAATGATGCTGGAGGCATCACAATACCAGACCTCAAATTATAATACAGCGTTATATTAACAAATACAGCATGCTACTAGAACCAAAAGAGACATGAAGTCCAATGGAATAGAATTGAAGATACAGAGACAAACCCACATAAATAAAGTTTTCTGATACTGGACAAAGGTGCCAAACACATATGTTGGAAAAAAGATAAACTTTTAACACATGTTGCTGAGAAAAATGGAAATCCATATGTAGAAGAATTAAATTTGACACCCATATCTCAACCTGCACAAAAGTCATCTCAATGTGGATCAAAGACTTAGGAATTATACTAGAATCTCTGTAAGTGCTAGAAGAACACGTAGGCTCAATACTGTAGCATGTCAGCAAAGGAATTGACTTCCTTAACGAAAGTATGAGAAATAAAATTAAAAATTAATAAATAAAATTTTGAATTTAAAAGCTTCTACACAGCAAAGGAAACAATTAGGAGTATGAAGGGAGAGACTACAGAATGGGAAAAAATCTTTGTCACCTGCTCCTCAGATAAAGCATTAACATTCAGAATATACAAACTCTTAGGACCAAACAACAAAGCAAAACAAAAAAATGAAGAAATAAAAAACAACAAATAACCCGAACAATAGGCAAAAGAACTAAACAGAAACTTTTCAAAAGAAGAAATACATATGGTCAACAAATACATGAAAAAATGTTCAACATCTCTAGTAATTAAGGAAATGCAAATCAAAACTACACTGAGATTTCATCTTACTCCAGTCAGAATGGCAATATTGAAGAATACAAATAATACTGAATGTTGGTGAGGATATGAGGAAAAAGATACACTCATACATTGTTGGTGGGACTGCAAGTTAGTGCAACCACTCCAGAAATCAGAAGCACTATGAAGATTCCAAAAAACTAGCAATGGAACTACCATATGACCCAGCTATCTCACTCCTTGGTATATATTCAAAAGATTTTAAATCAGCATACTATAGGGATACAACCACATCAATGTTTATAGCTGCACAATTCACAATAGCCAAACTATGGAACTGCCAGGCTAGGTGCCCTTTGGTAGATGAATGGAAAAAGAAATGTGTTATATGTACATATTGGAGTATTAATCAGTCATAAAGAATGAAATTATGGCATCTGCCAGTAAATGGATGGAACTGGAGACTATCATGCTAAGTAAAATAAGCCAGTCCCCAAAGTTCAAAGGTCAAATGTTTTCTGTGATATGTGGAAAGTGATAAAAAACAGAAGAAAATAGAAAGAGAGAAAGAGAAAAGGAATAAAAAGGCATAGGGGAGACAGTAGAGTAGATAAAAGGGGTTGAGGGAGAAGAAGGAGGGACAAAATAGGAGGAGAAGTAGAATGAGTCTGACCGATTTTTGGTCTATACATACATGAATATATCACAGTGAATCTCAATATCAAGCATATCCACAAGACACTAATTAAAAAAAGGCCAAAAACTACAAATTGCAGAAAGATCAGTAGAATAGAGAGAGGAGAGAAGGGGAAAGAGGAAAGTGCTGGGAGTGAATCAGAGAAAATTATAGTCCATGCTTTTGTGATTATGTCAAAATGTATACTAATGTTATCTAAAACTAAAAAGGATCAGTACAAACTTAAAAAGTAAAAGAATGTACAGATAACATTGTACTTAATGTAGAAGACTCAATGTTTTATCCCTAAGATCAGGAAAAAGGCATGGATGTCTATTCTCATCATGGCTATGCAACACAGTTCAAAAGTTTTAACCAGCACAAGGAAGAGAATAAAAGGCATACAAATCAGAAAGGAAATGTAGAGAGCAGGTTAGACACTAGTCATCAGCTCTGTCAGCAAAAGCCAAGCCTGGGAAACATTCCTTGTCAAAAAGGTGAGGATGTTAACAGCTTTAACACTTGGTTCTGATGCTAACATATAGATCTTTGATACACTTTGAATTAATTTTTGTCCAAAAGGTTCAACTTCATTCCCTTGCATGCAGTATTCAATCTTCCCAAAAGTATTTGTTGAAAAGATTGTCCTTTTGCTATTCAAATGTCTTAATATCTTATTAAAAATTATTTGACATATATATAAAGGTTTGTTTATATATAAAGGTTTGTTTATATATAACAAAGGTTTGTTTCTAAACTGCCAATTTTATTCCATTTGTCTGTGCATCTGACTTTTTGCCAGTATCACACTGTTTTGCTTACTGAACCTCTGTAGTAAGTTTGAAATCGGGAAGTATGAGGTCACCAATTTTGTTGTTTTTTTTTCAAGACTGCTTTGACTATTTTGGATTCCTTGAGATTCCATATAAATTTTAGAATGGATTTTTCTATTTCTGCAAAAACTGTCATTTGGGTTTTAACATGTCCTCAACAACATTTGTTGTTACTTGTATTCTTGGTAATTGCCATTCTGACTGGAGTAAGATGAAATCTCAGTGTAGTTTTAATCAGCATTTCTGTAATTGCTACAGAGGTTGAACATTTTTTCATGTATTTGTTGACAATTCGGATTTCTTCTCTTGAGAAGTGTCTGTTTTGATCCTTTATCCATGTATTTATTGGATTATTTATTTATTTTTGATGTTAAGTTTGTTTAGTTCTTTATATATCCTCAGATAGATTCACGCTCTATCTGAAGTACAGGTGGCAAAGATTTTCTCCCATTCTGTAGGCTTGTTCTTCATGCTCTTAATTGTTTCCTTTGCTGTGAAGAAACTTTTTAGTTTGATGCCATCTCTTTTATTGATTCTTCATTTTACTTCTTGCACTTTAGGAGTCCTGTTGAAAAAATTGGTTCCTAAGCTGACATGATGGAGGGTTGGGCCTACACTTCTAGCAGGTGCAGGGTCTCTGGTCTAATGCCTAAGTCTTTGATCCATTTTGAGTTGAGTTTTATGCAGGCTGAGAAATAGGGATTAAATTTCATTTTGTTACATATAGATTACCAGTTTACCAGCACCATTTGTTGAAGAGGCTATCTTTTCTCCAATATGTTTTATGGAGCCCTTGTCTAGTATGAAGCCCTTGTCTAGTATGAGATAACTGTATGTATGTGAGTTTTTCTCTTTGTCTTCTATTTTATTCCATTTGTCTTCATTCTGTTTAGTGCAAATACCAAGGTGTTTTTGTTACTATAGCTCTGTAGTATAATTTAAGGTCTGTATTATTATGCCTCCTGCTTTACTTTTCTCTCCAAGGATTGCTTTGGCTATTCTGGGTCTCTTATTTTTCCAAATGAATTTCATGACTGCTTAATCTATTTCAATGAAGAACATCATTGGAATTTTAATAGGAATTTAATTTAATTTAAATCTGTACAGTGCTTTTGGTAGTATTGCCATTTTGACAATATTAATTCTGTCTATCCAAGAAAATGGGAAAACTTCCCATCTTCTAAGGTCTTCTTCAATTTCTTTCTTTAGTGTCCTACAGTTTTCATTGGAGAAGATCTTTCACCACTTTTGTTAGATTGATTCCCAAATACTTTTTTTGAGCCTATTGTGAATGAGGTAGTTTTCCCAATTTCTCTTTTAGCAGATTCTTCATTGGTGTATAAGAATACAACTGATTTATGGATGTTAATTTTATATCCTGCTACTTTGCAGAATTCATTTATGAGTTCTAGAAGTTTTCTGGTAGGGTTTTTTGGGTCTTCTAAATATAGGATCATGTTGTTGGCAAATAGGGATAGTTTGAGCTCTTCTTTTCCTATTCATATCTCTTTAATTTATTTCTTTTGACTAATTGCTCAGTTAGAGTTTCAAGAACTGTGTTAAATAGAAGTGATGAAAGGAGGCATTCCTGTTTTGTTCCAGTTTTTGGAGGAAATGCTTACAATTTTTTTCCATTTATAATGATGTTGGCCTTGGGTTTAACATATATAGCTTTTACAAGTTTTATAAGTATCCCTAGTTTTTCTCAATTTTTAACATGAATGGATGCTGTATTTTGCAATTATTTTCTGACTTTCATTTTATGATAGATTGTTGGTATAAAGAATCAAAACTGGTTTTATATGTTGGTATTGTATCCCAGAACTTTGTTGAATTAAGTTATTAGTTCTAATGGATACTGTGGAATCCTTAGGGTTTTCGACACAAATTATCGTGATTAAGACACTTTTGGTATCTCTTTCTAATTTGGCTATTTTAAGTTTCTTTTTCTTGCCTAAATGCTCTGGTTAGAAATTCCAACATGATGTTGAATGGAAACAGAAAACAAAGAACTCCTTACCTTGTTACTGACGTTAGAGAAAACCTTTCAGAATTTTTCATCCATAAGTATGATCTATTTACACTTTCTATTTCTTTTTGATTCAGTCTTGGTATGGTTTATATTTCCAGAAATTTGTCCATTTCATTAGGTTATTTAATTTGTTGGCACACAATTGTTTTTACAGTCTTTTTTATTTCTGTGGAATCAGTAGTAATAACTCCATTTCATTCCGAATTTAAACAATTTGAGTCATCTCTCTCTTTCCTCTAGTCAATGTAGCTAAAGGTTTGTCAGTTTAGTTGGTCTTTGTGAAGAAACAGCTTTTGGTTTAGTTGATTTTCTGTATTTTTCTGTTTTCTATTTCATTTATTTCTGCTCTAATCTTTGTTATTTTCATATTACTGATAGCTTTGTAATTAATTTATTTTTTGTTAAAATATATTTTAGGTGTTGATGATGTTTATTTTATTCATTTATTTGTATGCAGTGCTGAGAATTGAACCCAGTGCCTTGTACATGCTAGGCAAGCCCTCTACCACTGAGCCACAGCTCCAGCCCTAATTTGTTCTTTTAGTTTCTTAAGTTTAAACTTTTTTTTTGAGATCTTTGATTTTTTTTTTTAATTTTTATTTTTATTTATTTTTCTCAAAAGTTGCATTTTAATACATGTTATCAAACATAACAGAAAAAAAACAAATTTTCAGAAGCTGTACACACTATTCACTGAAAATATTTGTTGAGGCAAATAGAAAAAAAAATATTACAATCATAATTTTTCTAACTTTGCACAAAATTATAAGCAGATTACATTCTT
>PVHX01020495.1:0-31845 GCA_004024805.1 Geosciurus inauris
TCTCACTGAATTGCTTAGTGCCTCACTTTTGCTGAGGCTGGCTTTGAACTCGCAATCCTCCTGCCTCAGCCTCCTGAACTGCTGTGATTATAGGCGTGCACCACCGTGCCTGGCTTTTTCTTTCTTTCTTTTTCATAGCTTTATTGAGGTGAAATCAAATAATCAAAGGCACATACTTGAAGTATGCAATTTGATCAGTTTTCATTATAAAAAGCATTTCCATTACTTTTTTAAAAATTTGAAAATCATGTAGACTGTTTCCTGCATGATTTATTACGTTTGAAATCAATCACCTTAAGATATATAAACCACATTCCCACATGTCAACAACTTCAAAATTAAATGGTGCACTTATAAATATCTCATAGGTCAAGGAAGAAAGCACAAGAAAAGTAAGTAAAAAGTGCTTTGAACAAAGTGATAATAAAAGCTTAAAATATCAGGATCTCTGGGATGAAACGGTCCTCAGATGAACATTTCTAACTTAAAGTACTTGTATCTGAAAGAAGCTAGATTAACAGTCAAATTATTTTCAAATTAGAGCCGGGCACGGTGGCACAAGCCTTTAATCCCAGCACTTTGGGAGGCTGAGGCAGGAGGATCGTGAGTTCAAAGCCAGCCTCAGCAATGGCGAGGCGCTAAGCAACTCAGTGAGACCCTGTCTCTACATAAAACACAAAATAGGCTGGGGATGTGGTCAAGTGCCCCTGAGTCCAATCTCCAGTACGCCCCCCCCAAAAAAAAAGGAAAAAAAAATTCAAATTAGGTAGTAGGAAGGAAAAAATAAGCGTTGGAGCAGAAATACTTAAAATAGAGAAGAAATAATACAGTTCAAAGTTGATAAAAATCAAATGAAGGAAAAAACAGAACACAAAAATTAACGTCAATTTTCCATGTCAAAATAACTCTACAGATGCTGAAAATACATTAAGGTGGTCTCGCAGCTGCATGCCAATGTATGTGACAGCTGACATAACATGGTCTGTATTAGAGAAAGACCCGTGAGCTGCTGGAGAGAGTATGTGTTCAGTCATTGATGGAGGAAATATTCTACATATGCCTGGGAAGTCTATGCCCATTACAGCTGAAATGTCCCCAGATATTGTCCAGGGAGCGACGGGCATGACTCTGTAAGCTCTTTCTAGGTTGATGGGGTGAGGGTAAGGCCACATGCCCAGCATACCTGAGCCCAGTTGCTGAACACTTGTCCATTTCCCCCATAGGTGACCAGCTCCTGGGGAAACTAGAGAAAAGAAGGCGTTATCTTGAGATGAGGCCTGGGAGAGACCTGTGGGGCTGTGGACAGGGAGGAGAAGGACCCCCATCCCTTGGCTGGGCTCAAAGAGTCAAGGTTAGGGGGATAAGGGGAGACGTCGGAAGGGAGAGGCCCCGGGACACCCACATCTCTAAGAACGTTGACCCATATGTGACTGGGGTAAGGACTTGGTGTCTAGTTAGGATCAGAGCTGGGTCTGGGTCACTTTGGGCACTCAGCCCAGGGTCAATGTCAAGGTCAATCTCTGAATTTGGTCTGAGGCCAGGTCCAGAGCTAAGGAGGTCTTACCTGTTGGACATAGTGGTCAAACTCTAGCAACCAGTTTCCCCTAAGGCATTAGGGGACTCAACTCCTCTCAGGCTGTTCCTTGTCAAATGCGAGTAACTGATCTACGTGGTGGTTCTCACAGGATGTGTTAGGCACCTGTAGCCAGATCTACACATCCAGTATGGTGGCCACTGAACATGTGTGGCTACTGAGCACCACTGTGTGTAAAATACATCCTCGGTTTCAAGACTCATGAGGAAAAAACAGTGTAAAATGTCTCATTAATAATTTTGTATTGATTATATGTTAAAATAATATTTTTGGATATATTAGGATAAATACAGTATGAAATCTGTTTCTTTATGTTTTTTTATGTGGCTATTAGAAAACTTAGTGTGGGGCACATTAGCTCATGCTTGTAATCCCAGTTATTTGGGAGGCTGAGGCAGGAGGATTGCAAGTTGGAGGCCAGCCTCAGCACCTTAGCAAGGGCCTAGGCAACTTAGCGAGACCCTGTCTCAAGATAAAATATAAAAAGAGCTCGGGAGGTGGCTCAGTGGCAGAGTGCCCTGTGTTCAATCCCCCACACTGCCAAAGTAAAATAAAAAATAAAAATAAAAATAAATTTAAAAATGGCTGACTTGGCGGGTAGCTCAGTGGCAGAACACCTCTGGGTTCAGTCCCAAGTACTCCCTACCTACACACATACACATGAAAGAAAAGAAGAAAATTTAGCTGGGGATGTAGCTCAGTGGGTGAATGCTTGCCTGGCTTGCGTGAGGACCTGGATTTGATTCTTAGCACCACAAAAGCAAAAATAAAAAAGGAAAAAAAAAATTACAGTTTACAATTACAGGTATCAACCAGGCGTGGTGGCAAACACCTGTAATCCTAGTGGCTTGGGAGGCTGAGGCAGGAGGATTGCAAGCTGGAGGCCAGCCTCAGTAATTTAGTGAGGCCCTAAGCAACTTAGTGAGACCCTGTCTCTAAATACAAAAAAATAAAAAATAAAATAAAAAAATAAAAAAAAATATAAAGCGCTGGGGATGTGGCTCAGTGGTTAAGTGCCCCTGGGTTCAATCCTGAGTACCAAAAAAAAAAAAATTTACAGGTATCTATTATATGAATTTTAATGTTCTAGAGTTATAGCAGATGTAATCACTGGGGAGAAGCTGGGAGAAGGGTATCGGGACCTCTCTGTATTCTTGATAGGGTCTGCTGAATTTGTAATTAAATTCTAAGTGTGCAGGATCTCACGTGTGTCTCAGGAGCTAGGCCTCAGTTTCTCCAACCACTACCTGAGCCACAGCAGGGTCCAGGTTGTTCATGATCATGTGCATGATGGCCGCCGCCGCTCTCGTCCGACAGGGATACTGCTGGATGGGGTAGGCCCTGCAAGGGGAAGTTCAGTCACCAGGCCTGACGGTGGGAAGGCCCTGGGCTTCTCTTCCTGCCCGTGTACAGTGTCCACCCTGGCCAGTCTTGGTCAGTCAGACCTGGCACCAGCAGCAGTCACCAGGAGCTTCAGCAAAGAGGGTGTGGCAGAAGCTTCTAGAACCACTGGTGCGAGCTCCTGCGGGGCCAGGGACAGGAAGCTGAGGTCCAACCCTACCCCTGACCCTCTCCCTCCTCACTTGGCAAGCACCACCTAGAAGAAAGCTGACTGCAGAACGCAGCCAATGTCTCTTTCCAGAAACTTCTACCTCCAGGCGCGTTTTGTTTTCATTTCACTCCTGGGAAGCAATTCAATAAGGGAGTGAGGCTCTCGCTTTATGGGCGGAAAAACATTCGCTGGGATGATTCAAAGATAAGTCTGGTTTTCTGGTATTGGAAATGGAGATTCTCAAGCCTCACCCCAGAACTGCTGAGAAAGAAATTCAGGGTGAGTCCCAGCGCTGTGTTTTGACAAAGCTTCTGGTGATTCTGCGCAGGGTACAGTGTGAGAACCCTGATCAAGAACGTGACAACTTTGAAGGTCACTGACAGCCCCCGTAAGCTCTTCCTGCCCTCTGGCAGGTCCATAAATCATGTTATTCAAAAAGGGATTATATATATATATATATATATATATTTTTTTTTTTTTTTGAATTGAACCCAGGGGACACTTAACCACTGAACCACATCCCCAGCCCTTTTTATATTTTAATTAGAGACAGGGTCTCGCTGAATTGTTAAGGGCCTTGCTAAGTTGCTGAGGCTGGCCTCTAACTTGCGATCCTCCTGCTTCAGCCTCCCAAGCTGCTGGGATGACAGGCGTAGCCCCCCATGCCTGGCCTTGTAGCTCCAGAATCACAAAGGACGGCCTACCCAGGACACGGTGGTGGGGAGCTGGGGGCATAGGTCTCAGAGAGATCCATCTGATAAGGAGCTCCCTAACTTTTGGCCAGGCTTGGGGGCTGCAGGCAGCTCTCAGCTCCAGCTCCCACTCCCTGAGAGAGGAATCCATTCATTATGTCACCTCCACAAGCCCCTGGATTTGGAAAGCCTGGATTTCTCTGCCTGGCGGCTGACTTCCTGGCTTCTCTGATCTCCAGCACATACCTCATTTTTTAAAAAAATATTTATTTTTTAGTTGTAGGTGGACACAATATCTTCATTTTATTTTTATGTGGTGCTGAGGATCGAACCCAGTGCCTCCCGCGTGCTAGGCCAGCACGCTACCACTGCGCCACAATCCCAGCCCCACATACCTCATTTTAATGGTGGGGCAGAACCGGTACATGTAGATGTGCCCATATAGCCGAAGCTCCTGGGCAAACTCAGGGGCCAGCAGCTTCTGGACGTCGGGTGGGAAGTAGCGCAGGGCGTTCCTCAGTGCCAGCTGGGGAGGAGAGGGGTGAGAGCCACCGAGGGGATGGGTCTTCTCTTCCCACCTGGGTTTACTTCTGTTCCACTCAGAAACCCATGAGCCATTCTGGGATCTCCAGATCCTCACCCCAGGCTCATAGGCACCGTCACCTCCTCCAGGAAGCCTTCCCTGATTGCAGCCTCCATCCCTGTCATTGCAGGCAGACTTATCTCCTCTCTCTTCTTGCTCATTACAGGCCGTCTCATGGCTCAGAGACTAGGCTGCCTGGCCTCTGGCAAGGGCCACAGAGGGGCCTGCCTGAGGTTTGTGACTGGGGACAGGGGCAATGCAGACCGAAAGGGAGGAGGGGCATCTTCCACCCAGTGCCCAGCTTGTTAAGTGGCACGGAGGCTGCGTCCTCCACTGGACAGCCTCAGGCAATGCAGGGTGTTCATCAGGGAGGAAGATCCCGAGGAGGCCGGAGCAGAGACTGAAGCCAGGACCAAGGCGCCAAGGCAAAGGAGAGCCCCAGTGAAGCGTTCTTGCCCAACTAAGGAAAGCAGCCCAAACCCCGCTGCTGTCTAATCACCCTTCTCCCTTCTGCCCCTCATGTTCCAGATCCTGCCCCAGGGCCTTTGAACTTACCCTCCCTTCTTCTGCCTATCTTCTCATTCAGGTCTTAGAGCAGACAGAACTGCCATAGTCATGCTTTTTTTTTTTGGCATGGTGTTGGGTCTGGAACTCAGGGTTTCACACATCCTAGGCAAGGGCTCTGCCACTGAGCTGCATCCCCAGACCTCTGAATGTGAGGATGAGGATGGGTCTTTTTTTTTTGGTACTGGGATTGAACTCAGGGGCACTCGACCACTGAGCCACATCCCCAGCCCTATTTTGTGTTTTATGTAGAGACAGGGTCTCACTGAGTTGTTTAGGGCTTAAGTTGCTGAGGCTGGCTTTGAACTTAAGATCCTCCTGCTTCAGCCTCCTGAGCCTCTGGCATGTGCCATTTAGAGCCCAGCTAAGATGAGTCTTTCTTATATGAATATGCATGGATTTCCCCAATAAAAGCCCCTTGCATTTTAAAAAATTATTTTGGTGGCACAAGGGAATTGAATCCAGGAGTGCTCTACCAGGGAGCTCCATCCCCAGCCCTTTTTATGTTTATTTGAGTTAGGGTCTTGCCAAGTTGCTGAGACTGGCCTTGCACCTGTGATCCTCCTGCCTCAGCCTCCCAAGTCTCTGAGATTATAGGTGTGTCCCACCTCTAGTTTCTTTTATTTCACCTTCTAATAAATACTGCTTGCTTCCTTAAATCGATTTCAAAACTTGCTCCTAGGTGGCGGCTGAGGTCTAAAGCCACTGGACCTTCCATTCTAAAGGCAAAGGCCCCCTCATTCCTGGGGCTGGACTTGACATTTCACTAATATGCCTGCCAGACAAGAAAAAGCAGGCTTCTAATTCCATAATGTTCATTTGTATCAAATACTTTTGGTGGGGGGCACCAGGATTGAACTCAGGGGCGCGCAACCACCGAACCACATCCCCAACCCTATTTTGGGGCAGCCACCCAAGGGGGCGTTATCTACTAAGCGGTAGGATTCCTCTTTTAATCTTTGTGCTTATTTATTTTCCACTCCCCCCCCTACCCCGCTTCTGAAATCTTTGAGCAAATCTGAGTCAAGGAAAAGGAGCCCAGTGCAGTGGTGCACACCTGTAATCCCAGCAGCTTGGGAGGCTGAGGCTGGAGGATCTCAAGTTGGAGGCCAGCCTCTGCAATTTAGCAAGACCCTAAGCAACTCAGTAAGACATTGTCTCAAAATAAAAAATAAAAAGGGCTGGGGATGTGGCCCAGTGATTAAGCACCCCTGGGTTCAATCCTTGCTACCAAAAAAAAAAAAAAAAAAGAGTAGGTAGAGAGCTCTATGTAGCTGCTACCTGTGCTTTATTTTAATTAGTCTCGTCTGGAGAGCTTGGGGACAGCTGCAGGCCAGTGAGTCTTCCATCAGGGCTTATTCCCTTATTGGTGAATTGGGGCCATCAGGTGAGGGGCTACCTGCCTGGCCACTCTCCCCAGCACCCTCAGGCCCTGATGGGGTGCTACCCACAGCTTCACACTAGCTCAGCGCGCCGGTGCTTGTGCGCATGCGCGCCTGCGGCAGGCTCTGGGCCATTCACAAATGGAAAATAAGAGTCGCCCTCCAAAGTGAAGTCAGGCGGTGTTTGGGGCAGAGCAAGGCACGCATTCCCGCGGCTGGGTTTGGACCCCTTCACACCTAGCGTGTTTCTCCTGACACTAGGGGTGGCCTGGGTGCCACCACTAGCTGGCCGGGTGCTCTTGGATCTCAAGATCGTCATCTGTAAATGGTGACGGTAATGCAAGACCCACAGGTGACCCCAGGATGGTTGCATGTAAGAAATATCAAGTGACACAGGGCCTGGCACACATGGCCTGTCCCCCACCACCTCTGAGAGGGCCCGGAGGCCAGGCTGCAGGATTGAGTTGGAGGCAGGAAGCAGGAGTCCCCATCTGGACTATTGAGAAGAGATCTCAAGGACACCAGGCCCCAGCAGGCACAGGCCAGGGTTCTTACCTGCTCTTCTGTAGGGCTGAGGCCAGGGGTCCTGACAGGGGCGTGGGGCACCCCAGGCCAGCGTCCCCGGTTCTCTGGAAGGGGCCGCAGGGGCAGGCCTGAGCATAGTACCTGGAGGCTGGACATGTCTGGCTGAGGTGGAGGCCAGCACTGTGGAGAGGCCAGGAGGAGACTGGACAGTCAGAGGCCAGCAGGGTGGGGACCTCCAGCCTCAGGGCCACCTCCTCCAGCCCCTCATTGGGCCCAGGACTGGTGGAAGAAGCCACGTGCAGGTCACAGGGGCAAGTCCTTGGGTCCCTGACTGATAGGCAGCCTGCCTGGGTGTTGACTTGGGGGGAGGGGCAGGCTTCCTACTGGGAGACAGGCTGGACGGGGGTCCCCTGGTCCTTTCAAGTGGGCTGGCTTAGAGGGGTGGTGCTTTTTAGAACATGACCCTGGGGAACTGCTCAGGCTCTCATGTTTGCTTTGGCAATCTTACGGAGATGTGACACCACGGAGACAATCCACGTTGAGTCCCAGTGGTCCTGGGAAGGGACACCTGGCTGTGACTCCAGCTCAGCTCCTGACCAGCCCCAGTGGCCTTTGGTCCTGTCCCTATCTGTTAAGTGGGTGGTAATTAACTGCTCAGGCTGCAGGGCACAGGAAGTGCACAAACACCCCGTGAAAGGAACGGCAGGAAGGTCACTTGGCTGTCACCTTCCAGGGCTTGCTCTTTTTTTTTATACCAGGGATTGAACCCAAGGGTACTTAACCACTGAGCCACATCCTCAGCCCTTTTTTGTATTTTATTTAGAGACAGAGTCTCACTAACTGTTTAAGGCCTTGCTAAGTTGCCGAGGCTGGCCTCCACCTTTTGATCCTCCTGCCTCAGCCTCCAAGCGATTATAGATATGTGTCACCATGCTTGGCAAGGGCTTGCTTTTCTGAGCACTTCCCTGGGGCAGTTTGTGTCACCCTCTCGTATTCCCTGAGGGGTGCACTGTCTCATTTTACAGATAAGGAAACTGAGCTTAAGAGAGCTGAGGCGACTTGCTTTGGGTGAAGTTCCAATGGGAATCTCAAAGCCTGGCGTTGGCCACCCCCTGGCCTGCCGCTGCTCTTTTACAGCACAGCAAAGGTGCTATGAACTGGCTGCGAAATTGTGAAATGATAAGAAACATATATTGGTCTCTGCCTCTGGTTCTTAAAAATCTTATAGACAAGCTGGGTGCAGTAGTACATGCCCTTAATCCTAGCAACTTGGGAGGCTGAGGCAGGAGGATCGCAAGTTCGAGGCCAGCCTGAGCAACTTAGTGAGGTTGTGAGCAACTTAGTGAGAGCCTGTCTCAAAATAAAATAAATACTCCTTATCCAGTACATAGGATCTCTCCGTATTATTTCCTACAAGTGCACGTCAATCTAGTTATCACCAAAAAGCAAATATTAAGTCATTTAAAAGAATGAGAATCTTTTTTTTTAATATTTTTTTAGTTGTTGATAGACCTTTATTTTATTCATTTATTTATATGCGGTGCTGAGAATCAAACCTAGTGCCTCACACATGCTAGGCAAGCACTCTACCACTGAGCCACAACCACAGCCCAAGAATGAGAATCTTATAGAGGTTAAATACGGAAAACTGCTAAATTCAACTGTGACTGGTCTGCTCACTACCTGTGTGTTCTTGGACAAGTTACCTAGCCTCTCTATGCTCAGTTTCTTTATCTGTAAGGGAAAAGTATTGCTGGGTATGGCGGTGCACATATGTAATCCCAGCAGCTCTGGAGGCTGAGGCAGGAGGGTCAGAAGATCAAGGCCAGCCTTAACAACTTAGCCAGGCCCTGTCTCAAAATAAGAAATAAAAAGTAAAAGAGTGGGGGCCAAGTGTGGTGGCTCACGCTTGTAATCCCAGCAGCTCGGGAGGCTGAGGCAGGAGGATCGCGAGTTCGAAGCCAGCCTCAGCAACAGTGAGGCCCTAAGCAACTCAGGGAGACTCTGTCTCTAAATAAAATACAAAATGGGGCTGGGGATGTGGCTCAGTGGTTAAGAGCCCCTGAATTCAATCTCTGGTACCAAAGGAGAAAAAAAAAAGTGCAATTGATCTTCTCATCCTTGGATTCTGAATCTGAGGATCCAACCAACCATGGATTGAAGATATTGAAACAAATTTTGTCTGTATGAGCATGTACAGATTTTTTTTCTTGCCATTATTTCCGTAACAATACAGTCTAACAGCTCTTTCCACAGCAATGATATTGTTTGAGGTATTATAAGTAATCTCGAGATGAGCTGGGCACACACCTGTAATCGTAGCAGCTTGGGAGGCTGAGGCAGGAGGATCGCAAGTTCGGAGCCAGCCTCAGCAACTTAGTGAGACCCTGTGTCAAAATAAAAATAAAAAAGGGCTCAGTAGTAAAGTGCCCCTGGGTTCAATCCCCAGCACCAAAAAAAAAAAAAAAGTAATCTAGAAATGATCTAAAGGATTTAAAGAACAATGCCTGCTAAACAATAAATACAAGATGAGATATTGCTACTTTTCTAATGACTGCTTGTCAAAATACCCTCATCTCTCCTGGAGGCGGTACTGGCTTCTCACCCCGTCCCTGCCTCCCTCCTGCCCCGATACAGCAGCATAGGCTAGACTCTTTCCCATTGTGCTTGAGAAAAAATCCATTTGGCACAGGGCGCTGGGAATTCAGGCTGTCTGCCTGCCTCTCTGATCTCACCCAGCCAGTCCTATCCCCTCCCAGAGCCTCCTTGATCTCCTGGAATGTTCAGTGGTAGTTTTCAAACATGCCCACAGATGCTTGGACATGTCTCTGAATGAGGCTGGATGCACCCCTGCCTCCAGGATCCCGGCCAGCCTTAGCAATTCTGGGTAAAGGAGAGAATGGCTCCAGGCCAGATCAGAGGATGGCCACACAGTCAGGCTGTGTGGGAACAGATCTAGGACTCCTGCCCCTGTCATTTGGAGTGTGCCCATGGAGCTCCCAAGACACATCACCTGCTAGGGTGGGAGAGAGAGAGCTGATTGGGACATCCAGCCTGGGTGAGCCTCCTGTTGACAGCCACTCCAGGTGCCATCTGACTGCAGCAGCCTGAGTCCCTCAGTGAGAAGGACACAGCCAAGTCCCTTCCCCAGTTCCTGACCCACAGAATTATGAGAAAAATTTCAATGGTTACTTTAAGCCACGGACGTTTAACATGATTTTAGTTACTTAGCAACGGTAAATGGTCAATCACCTGAACATCTTGGTAATAATTGTAACTTTGCCTGATAAAACTCCTTCCCCAGGTATCTGTGGGACTTACTCCTCCCTGGATGCACATCTCTGCTTGAATGTCACCTCCAATCTGAGACCTGCCACATCAGATAAGCTGCCCATCTCTTTTTGGGGGAGTACTGGGGATTGAATCAGGGGCACTTGACCACTGAGCCACGTCCCCAGCCCTATTTTGTGTTTTATGTAGAGACAGGGTCTCACTGGGTTGCTTAGTGCCTCGCCGTTGCTGAGGCTGGCTTGGAACTCGCGATCCTCCTGCCTCAGACTCCCTAAGTGCTGGGATTACAAGCTGCCCATCTCTTTAACATAGTTTATTTTCTTCCTATCACCATTCATATTCACATATCCTTATTTTCTACGCCCTCATCTATAACATAAACTCAACGAGAGCAAAGACTGACAGTTTTATTCTTTCCATTGGTGCTTGTGCACAAAATGGGTGTTGCTATTTGTTGAATGAATGAAAAAACTGAATGAATGAATGAGAATCTGTGTGGGGAGACAGCAGGATGCAGAAAGCAACTCCTCAGGGAAGCTCCTCTAGCCAGGCATCTGCACCTTCCTACCTCAAGAAGCTTCCTGGGATCCCATCTCCAGGACCATCTCTAAACACGGATAGGCTGAGATGTTGTTCTCCATTTTGGCCACCAGGTGGCAGCCTAGCAAGCCAAGACACAGCAGGACTGCAGGGACTGCTGGGTACCTGGGAAGGCAGGTCCTGGGAAACTCAGGCATGGGCGGTTTAGGTGATAATTGGGGCTGGCAGCGGGGACATTGATGACTTGAAATCTCTGGGTCCTGGGCCAATCTGGGGGTGACTGGGAGGTTCTCCAAGGCTGGAAGTGTGCATGATAAGGAGGGTTTGGTTTTGTCTGAGCTGGGTTTCCTACCATTTGAGAACCATGATCACCACTTAAAGCCATATTTTAAAGCCTGCACAAGTATTATTTACTCAATATGCTTTTTTTTGGGGGGGGGGGGTACCAGGGGATTGAACTCAGGGCCACTGGACCACTGAGCCACACCCCAGCCCTATTTTGTATTTTATTTAGAGACAGGGTCTCACTGTATTTACTCAATATACTTTTAAATAGATCTTTTCAAACTTGAATTTATGATAGGTAGCAATTCTTGTATCATTGATGTGATACAAGGAACTGGCCACGTAGTAACCATATAGTAAACAGATGAATTACTAATATCAAGTGCTCACATGGCACTCACCCAATGCCAAAAGGTGTTGTAAATGGTCTCCTGCATCTCATTTAATCTCTACAACAGTGTGAGGTTTCGTGTTATCCCATCGTACAGGTAACTGGGGCACAGAGATCTCACACAGCTAGTGAGCGGGGTTTGGGCACCAGATATTTTCAAAAGCAGTTAAAAAACTGGATTGAAGGCAATGCCCTCTCCCACACAGTCACACCAGTAAATGTTGGTTCAAAGAACACACCTGTGTACACAGTGCCAGTTGCACCCTTGAGTTCCCTGACAACTTGACTTCCAGACAGCAAGATCGCCGGGTCAGGGTTAGCCAGATATCATTTTCTCCTTCTTCCTCTACTGGGAAAGGATATTAGTGGTGCTCGACCACTGAGTCACACCCTCAGTCCTTTTTACTTTTTATTGTGGGATAGGGTCTAGCTAGGCTGCCCAGGCTGACCTTGAACTTGCCATCGTCCTGCCTCAATCTCCCAAGCCACTGGGGTTACAACCGTGTGCCACTGCACCCAGCTAGCTTCCTTTTATTCACAGTGCTAGGGATGGAGCATGGTGTCTTGGACATAGTGGGCACCTCAGCTATAAGACCACCTGCTCTTATGTATTTTGGGGCTGGGGACTGAACCCAGGGGCGCTTAACCACTGAACCACATCCCCAGTGCGTTTAATATTTTATTTAGTGACAGGATCTCACCGAGTTGCTTAGGGCCTCACTAATTTGCTGAGGCTGGCCTCCAACTTGTGATCCTCCTGCCTCAGCCTCCAGAGCCACTGGAATTCCAGGTGTGGGCCATGGGCCCAGTCTGCCCTTTATCTTTCAAGGCACGTTCTGAGGACTTACTGGTGCCTGAACTATTATGGGTGACACAAAAGTTACAACAGTATTTCTAACAGGGGGACGTGTCTGAGAGGCCCCCTCCCCCTTCCAGAGGCTGGACAAGCTCTGCTTGAGCTAGAATTCAGGCAGGATCTGGCAGTGTGGTGGGAAAGCTAGAGGGCAGGATGGCCTCTGGAAAGATGGGACACTCTTGTGCCTGATACTGGGTATGGGGTTCCTGTAGGAGTCCTGTACAGGGGGGCCACTCTCTTAGGCTCCTGGGCTCATCCCAGGCCAGCCCCTGGGTCCTTGGCATATAAGGAAACAAAAAGGCAAGGGACATTGGCTTGGAGGGACATGCCCTTCCCACTTTGCCTCTGAGATGCTGCTTCTTGGTGGCACCCCAGGGCAAACTCTAGGAGGCGGAGACTCTCGGGTGACAGAGTTCCTACCCACTCAGTCCTGCCCTGGGCGGGCTGCTGGCCCACTCTGTCGGGTGGAGGCCGAGTACGAAGACCCTGTGTCCCGATCTGCCATCGCCCCCTCCCCAGTCCCCAGGGGCCGCGATCCGCCCCCGCCCCCTGCACCCCTGCGCCGCGCTGTGGATGGTACGCGCCACCTGGGCGGGCCGGGCGGGTCCTAGAGCCCGGCACCCGGGTCCCCGCGCAGCGCAGCACACTGTCGCCCGCCGCGCTGGGCACCGATGGGGAGGCGCTGCTCCTGGCGGCGGCGCGTGGCGGCGGCCGCGGGTCTGGGCGCGGTGCTCCTGCTCCTGTGCGTCGCGCCGCGCGCCCTGCGCCCAGGTGAGTGACCGCCCCGCTCGGCTGCCTCTCTGAGCGCCCAGTCCCAACCCCCTAGCCCTGCGCAGCCTGTCCCCGGGACGGTCGTGGGGACACCTGCTGGCTCCCGCCTGGCTGGGAGGCCCCAGGACAGGTTCACACGCTCTCCCTGTCCCCTACCCAACTCCAGCTGTGCCAGGCTGTTGCTCCCATTGGGCTCCCGACGCCTGGTGACCCACATACCCCTCCCCCCAGCCTGTTCCTGGAGTCCCCTGGTGAGTTGTGGGTGGTGGAGGGCCACCCCCTGATGGAACCCAGATGAGCAGGACAGTCACGGCGACAGGGCACTGGATTCAGTGCCCTCTGAGCAGTGAGTGGGTCCTGCCCCTGGAGCCCCCTGCAGTCCACACCCCAGTAAGGACTTGGTGCTCCTTTGGACCCACCCCAAGGTCTGGCTGAGAAAACTGGGCAGCCAGCGTGACTGCAGGGCTCCCTGGCCCGGATGTAGCGCCTTCACCTTGAGGCTACTGAGGTCCCTCCTGTAAAATCTCCCAGCGACCCATTTCATAGAGGAGGAAACTGAGGTCAGAGAGGACCACTGTGGATGGCTAAGTGCCGAGTATGCAATCTTTCTGGAGCTGGGGATACTCAGTGGCCTGATCTTGGTGACTGTCTTTCCCTCTGTGTGTGTGTGTGTGTCATCTGGGGGTCGCTTCTAGCCTCCCCCAACCCCAGTGCGGACTCTGAGAGAAACTTTCAAGCCCCACCCTTGGACTCTCCCCGACAGCTCCATATCTCCGGGAGGCCAGGAACGGAGGACACTGGGATCAGGAGTGACCCAGGGAGATGTTTTCAGGATGGGACCTACCCATGGAGGGGTCCAGATGGATCCAGGCAGGCGGCCTAAGGTCACTCAACAAGGCCTATCTGCTGGGTGGCCGTCCCTCCCCTGTCATGGCCTCTGTAGTCTCATCTATAAAATGGGGTGTGAAGTCCTTTCTTTAGGGCGTCTGGGAAGGTGAGCTTCCATGTGACAGTAGCCAGCTAGCGTGGGCTTCAGCCATCACCTGGGTGTCCTTAGGAACAGCACCCAGCTCGCTGCAGCCTCGGGGTGAGGAACTTCCTTCTTTGGCTGGGCCTCAACCTCTCCCTGGGATGGAGGCCAGGGTTTGGCTGGGGTCCAGGTGTGCAGAGCTAGGAGAGGCCCCAGTGGTGCCCAGCAGGCCTCTGCCCACTCACTCTGCCCCTCCCTGATGTCCCCTCTATGTCCAGACACAGTTGGTGCCTTCCAGCTCAGGAAGGGAGCCACAGCCTCTCTGCCCAGCCCCCTCACGACCTGCCCAGGAGCTGGCGGGCTGTGTGGGTGCTCCTCGGGTTTAGCTCAGCAGAGCATCCCTGGCACCGTCTGGGGTGTGGGCCCAGTGTCTGCAGATGTCACCGTCTCTGTCTACCCTGTCATTCAGTAGACAGATGTTTACCAGTCTTGACACTGGAACGGGACACTGGCTCCAGCTGCTGAGAGCGTGGGCTATGAGCAACAGGACACCTCAGGGTGTCGGTTCTGAGGTGCTAAATATCTGTGTCTCCCAAGAGCTGCCTTTTTCCTGGTCATCTCCCCCACCCAGTTTTTTTGTTTTTTTTTTTTCAAACTGGGGATTAAACCCAATGGTCCTCTACCACTGAGCCACATCCTCAGCCCTTTTTATATTTTATTTTGAGGTAGGGTCTTGTTGAGTTGCTCGGGGCCTCCCTACATTGCTGAGGCTGGCTTTGAACTTGCAATCCTCTTGCCTCAGCCTCCCAAGCCGCTGGAATTACAGGTGCACACCACCACGCACAGGCCCTTTTAAATTTGTATTTTGAAACAGATCTCACTAACCTGATGAGGCTGGCCTCCAACTTGTGATCCTCCTGCCTCAGCCTCCCAAGTTGCTGGGTTACCTTCTGGGCTTTGATCCTTCTGATATCCCTCCTCTCGGGTAGAAACTTGGAGCGTGGCTTGTGTGGGATAAGTGAAATAGTGATAGGCAGAAAGAACGAGGATACTATTTCTGGTAGATTCCCTCAGACTTCTCCCATGACCCCATTTCCAGCCATCCCAGCTTTGTGAGCCATCTTGGGCACACGAGCTTTCATTAGCTCATTCCATGGACCACAGGAGCTTTTCTCCCTTTTAAGTTCTGAGCTGAAGCTCCCCACCTCAGAGAAGAAGGGGTGCTCATAATGATGGCCCCTGGCATGTGGTTCACTGGGACAGGGGACAGTTGTGGAGAAAGGCCTTTTTCTGCCAGGCCTGTCCTGCTCCACGGGGAGCCTACTACCCATGACCTCAGTGGGGGCCTTCAGTGTCCTGGGGACGAGAGGATGCCAGAGGGAGGTAGGATATCTTGCCTAAGGCATGGATACTCTCTGCACATCCCAAACTCACCCCTTTTGGGCTCTCTGTGGCAACTACTGTCATCCCCAGGGTCTTCTGGTGTCTCTGCCTGGGCGTGGGGGCTGAGCTTCCCGTGGTCCAGCACACCATGGATCATCTACGTCGTCCATGACTGCTGGTGCCAAGTGTCTGCTAGGTGTTGGAAAACAAGAACAAAACTCACTGTGCTTTTAATATTAAAAACTCAAATTCTGCTGGGCTGGTGGTGCACGCCTGTAATCCCAGCAACTTGGGAGGCTGAGGCAGGAGGATCGCGAGTTTGAGGTCAGCCTCAGCAAAAGCGAGGCACTAAGCAACTCAGTGAGACCCTGTCTCTAAATACAATACTAAACGAGGCTGGGGATGTGACTCAGTGGTCGAGTGGCCCTGAGTTCAATCTCTGCCCCTCAACAAAATCCCTACTTTGCATCCTCTACCCACGAGACCCACCCAGCCAGACCCCTGAGGATGCCACACTGAATCCCTCCCATGGCTGGTCCACCATGCTGGATCCCATCCTGCTCTCCGTTTCTCCTCCACATTCATAGGAGAGGAATATCTTTCCCTTGTTCGGAAGTGATGGGTGTTCCTCTCCCAGCCTGGCTGAGTCTCTGGTGACTTCCAGAGGGCTCTGGAGCTGGGCGCGGGGGAGGCAGGGTACCGAAGAGGTGGAGCAAGGAGAAAGCCAGCATAGTCCTCTGTATCTGTCCTTTCCAGACTGGTGACCGCCCTCTTCTTCTGGCTCTTGACGCTTCTCTTAGGGCTCAGCACTTCCTGTCCATGATGCGTTCATACAGACTTTCTTCCACATCATCCTTCCTGGATTGGGTGAGAAAAGGGGCCCAGGAACCTCAGGTGCTGGGAAGGGGGTGCCTGGTGCTTCCTCCTCACCCTCTCCATTGGCGCTTCCCAGCATCTTAGCTCCTGGGTACAACCCTGCTGGCTGAGCATGGGACCCAACCTCATCACGATGCCTCTGTGGTTACGTGATCATACAGTGTGAAAAGCATCCCTCCTTTTTAATGAGATGATGCTACCTTGATCTATGCACAATGCCCGGTGACTCCTGGAAAGCAGAGCCAGGGCGTCAAACATGGCCCATTGGTGGGCAATGGGAGATCCTTAGCCTCAGAGCAGAACAGGGTCCCAGAGACTCAACTGTGGAACCTGCAGTGTGGAGGGTGCTGGTACAGCCCCAGGAGGCCTGAGCGGGCAGACGGCCTCCCACCTTAGCGGACTCAGTCCACAGACGGCTCCTTTACCCACAGTTGCAGCTAAAGTTCCAAGGATGTGCCTCCTTGGCCTGGATTGGATCACACGGTGTTCATCTCGGAGCCAGTTGCTCTGGTGGGAAAAGGTGGGCTGCACTGATTGGCCGAACCTAGGTCACATGCTTCTCCCAGCCAATGGGAATAGACCTCAGGGGTGGGGCATGGCCCTCAGGTAGGTTTCCCCAGTAGAGAAAAAAAGGTCAACCAGGGAAAGTGGAGAAGCAGCTGCTGGAGTGAATTCCTAGCGACTCACCACACTGGATGCCCTTCTCAGATACTGTGGGAGTGTCCACAGCTCAAAGGCAACTCTGGAAGGTAGCAAGAGCACAGCCATCTTGGCAGCGTGGTTAACTCAACCGACGAGAAACGGATCACACTAGTTTGCAGAGGAAGCCCCTGAGATCGGGAGAAAGCCAAGTGGTTTGTTCAAGGCAGGAAGTGGAGGCTTCAAATGCTAGTTTAAATCCCAAATCCTTATTCTTTCCATTCTGCAGAGCAGAGGCATCTGGGTTGGGGTTTTGAAGGGTGCATAGGAGTTCACCAGATGGGAAAAGGAGGAAAGGAAATTGTAGGCAGAAGAAGTGGACCGGACGAGAGGATGGAGGAGCGAAACGGGCTGTAGGTGATGTGTTAGGAGTGGCGCTCAGGAGCTTTGGGGAGGAGTGGAGGTCAGAAAGGGCCCAGGCATGAATGGACTTGAAGGGCAGGCTAGAAGTGGGGGTGCTTTCTCCGCGGCTATTGGTTTTTAAATAAATATTTAAAATGAACATCTTTTAAAGTAAATTCTCATTGACCTCACAGGGGTTTAGGAAACAAAAACACCCTTCCTTTTAGAACTGACCTTCCAGGGGGGTCCACCACCACATAAATCAGATGATTTCAGTAGTAATAAGTATGGTGAATAGAATAATTGGAGAATCTTGAAATACCCTGATATGGAGCACTGTTTTAGATTGGTGGGAGAGGCTGTTTGCGATATTTGAGATCTAATCAATGAGCTGTACCTACCCATTTCAAGACTCCTGGAACCGCATCCCAGGCAGAGGGAATAGCTGGTGCAAAGATCCTGAGGCAGGAGGGAAGGGCATGGTCATTTGAGCAGAATGGATGAGCTGGGAAGGGTAGTGTGCTGGAGGGAGGGGCTGTGGAATCCGTCAAGTCAGTGGGAAGCCAGGTGGGTTTCGAGGTCACCAAAGTGGAATGTGAGGAAACACCAGACTGGTGGATAGGTTCCCATGATTGTCCTGGGAGAAGCCCTGGGGCTTGTCTTGGGCTGGCAGCGATGGAGGAGGTGGAAGTTGGGGCGCTGATAGTTCCAGAGTCGGAAGTGATGGGGCAAGAACGATCTAGGTCACATCAGAGTTCCTTACCAGAGAGCCTGTGAATAGAGTTGGGGAGAAATCTCTATTACTCCAAAAAAAAATAAATTAGGGGCAGAGGGCTTGTCCAATGTGTTCTTCCCTTGGGTCTAATTATGACAAGGAATGCCCTTGACTCTGGAGCAGGCAGGTCACCCCCGGAAGCCTCTGGTAGGAAGTATTGGGGAAGGGCAGACCCCCCCACAGCTGCTGGCCAGGCTCCCCCTGGGGTCAGGGCTGTTTGGGGCGGGCTGCGTCTGCTTGTCTGATCTTGCAACATGACGACCAGCTAGAACTGATTAACTAGAAACTGGGTGTTGTAATCTCTGCTCACAGGACTGGGGAGTCTCCAAATAATATGTCCCCCCCAATGGTGCCTTGTGCCCCTGACCCCTAGGAGGTGGGCAGGAGCCCTTTCCTGGCTGGGAGTGGGCTGGCGAGGGAGGACAGGCAGGTGTGTCATCGGATTCTCTGAGTGGCGTTTGTCACCTGATATTTGGCAGAGAAAGGCTTGCCACATAACGTCTGCCGGTGTCCCCTGGGTTCCGCCATCGCCAGCGTGTGACCTTGAGCGGCTGGCCTTCCCTCCCTGGGCCAGCATTTCCTCATTGATCCTCAAACAGAGACTACTGGCCTGTGGGTTCCAGGAGGAGAGAGGGGGTCGCGTGCAGAGTGAGCCAGTGCCCAAGACGCAGGGCAGAGGGGCGTTAAGGAGGCAGGCGCTGGCACCTGGTCTAGTCAAGTCTGTTCCCGCACAGCAGGGAAGCTGGCAGGGCTGGGGCCCAGTTCCTGAGCCTCCGCGCCTCAGTTTTCCCATCTGGTCAATGGGGATGATACCAGTTTCCACCTGAGAGGAGGACTTGTGTCTATGCACACACGAGAATCCAGCCCAGCGGTGGGTGGCAGTCACCCTGGATTCCCATGGTGCTGGGGACACTTCCTGTACCATGCTGGGACCTGGGGGAAGCCCCGCCTTCTTTGAACAACCACTGTGCTTCCCTGGGAGCTCCAGGTCACCTGGAGTTGGGGACTCTAGGCTGGGGACCGCAGCCTGCCTGGGCAGTCCCCAGCGCCTGACCCCCATGTGGGTCCCTGGCCTTTCCACAGGGAGACTTCTGCCCCTTAAGCCCAGCTAGCCTGCTTTGGTCCCTTCCGGAGGCCACAGTGATTTATCACCTTGTCTCTCTGAGTCTGCGTGTCTTTCTCCAGCCAAGGTCCCTGTCTTCCTACACAGCCTCCGCTGGTCTCTTTGACACCCTGTTCCCTTCCCTCAGCCTCTCCCCCACTCCTGCCAGTTCTGTGTCCCCTTTTTCAAAGCAGAATGTCCCCTCCCTCCCCCCCAGTGTGGTTTTCCCTGTGGCTTCCCCAGGGTGACCCAGGCCTTAGCTCAGGCCCAGGTCCCTCCCTGGGGACTGAGAGGAACTCCAAGCTGAGGACAGAGGCCAAGCTAGGTCCGGGTAATGGGAGTGGAAAGCACAGGGTGCCCTGGTGTGTCCCCATTTGAGGCTATCTCCAGGGGAACTTCAGGACACCCCCTTTTAGATCCTCTGGCCCTCATCTGTCCCCTTCCACGGCCAGCCTGCCCATCCCACCAGGCCCGGGGCCTGGGTGCTGGGCAGGCGTGGTGTGAGCAGAGGCAGCTCTGCCCTGTAATCGCTGGCCACAGCTATTCTGGACTTTTCTCTGATGCCTGATCCCTTTCCCCCGTCGACCCACTGGCCCTTGGGACTGGTGCAGTCTGTAATCTGCCCAGAAAATAACGGGCCCTAGGCAAGGGGTGGTGCTTCCGGTCCAAATTGTGGGGCCCTGGAATAGATGGGCTGCTTCTTGGTCACCGTGGGCTGCTGCTCTGGGCCTTGCCCACTGTCCAGGGCTGCTGGGCACTCGCTCTTTTTCAGTCCCCAGCTGTGGCCCTGGGCACACCCCTTCAGTGGGTGACCTCAGGCTAGAGGGACGACTCTCACCAGCAAACTGATGAGAAGGTCCTCCCTTCTCTGTGGCTGGTGAGGGGTGCCCCCCTTGCCTGGTGCCACATAAGCTCAGCTTAGGCCAGCAGCCGTGTCCCGCCTGGGGCCTCTCCCGACTTTGAGGGACCAGCCTACATTGCTGCCCTCTCCTGTCAGCTCTTCCGCTCAGAGTGATGTGCCGGGAAGGCAGCCACAAGTCCCACAGAGATCCTTGAGTCCCAGCCTGAAGGCAGAAAGTCAAGTTCTAGAACCACTGGTGACCCCCCAGGGTCACAGGCAGGCCTGAAGCTTCCGGAGCTGGAGTCTGGCTCTTGTTCCAGGGACACGTGGCATAGTCTGGGGTATAGAGGGAGCCTGAGGAAGGCAAAGGGGTGGCGGGGACCCTGCGCAGTGGGTCTCAAGTAGACGCAGCAGGGTTCTGAAGACAGCTAGGGCGATCTGGCTGTTGTTACTTCCTCTGGCCCAGGTTTTTTTCTTCTAGAACTGAGGATTGAAGCCAGAGGGCACTGTACTATCAGGCTGCGCCTCCAGTCTTTTTTTAAAAAAATTGTATTTTGAGACAGGGTTTCAGAGTTGCTTAGGGCCTCGCTAAGTTGCTGAGGCTGGTCTCAAACTCGTGATCCTCCTGCCTCAGTCTCCAAAGCCACTGGGATTACCATGGCCTGGTGCACCTCAGCGTCAACCGGTATTGAGCACACACCCCGTGCTCCATACGAGGCTCTGTACTAGAAGAGTGGTCCTCAAAGGACACTTGGAGTGACCTATGATACGATTCCATTTATATGAAATGAAATTGTGTACATCTGTGATTGCCAGGGGCTGGGGGTCAGGGAAGCATTAGGGGGACATGAGATGTGACGGCTAATGACTCATGTTCTGGAATTATTTCGTTGCCCAACTTCTGAATATGCTAAAAAGCACTAAACGGCACACTTTAAGAAGTGGATTTTAGCTGGGCACGGTGGCACACACCTGTAATCCCAGCCAGCAGTTTGGGAGGCTGAGGCAGGAGGATCACAAGTTGGAGGCCAGCCTCAGCAACTTAGCTGAGGCCCTCAGCAACTCAGTGATACCCTGTCTCTAAATAAAAATAAATAGAAAGGGCTGGGGATGTGGCTCAGTGGTTAAGCGTCACTGGGTTCAATCCCTGGTATAATAATAATAAATAATAATAATAAATAAATAAATAAATTTATTAGTGAACTGATTTTTCTGTAGTTTTAGGGAAACCAAGGAATGCAACAATGAGCTGAGACAGTGTCCTTGTCCCCAGGGGCTCCAGTTTCTGGTACCTGAGGTAGCATATGCATTGGCAGGAAGCACACACTTCCATAGTCCACAGTGGGTCACCCCTGAGAGCCTGGGGTGCCACCTCTACCAGTCCCCAGCCCTTTTGGGCTGCCCACACCCAGGATCTGAGCTCCAGGCATGGTGCCAGCAGAGGTGGGCACCATGGAGGGCAGATGGAGGTGGGGAAGATGGGGGCTCAGGCCTTGTCCCAGAAGGCTGGGTACCCCCTTTCTCTTGTCCCTGTTTCCCTGGCCCCCTCCAACTTTGGAAAGCAGGACGTCAACACCAAGGACACTTTCCTGGTGGACTCAGGGCCCTATTGGTGCTCCCCCACACTTCACCAAGCCTTTGAGAGGCAGGCAGGAGACAGGAGGGAAACTGAGTCCTAGAAGTAGGTCAGATGTGTCCAAACTCCCCAAGTCCCCAGCTAGCTCACCTGCTACAGCACTGACACCTCTTTTCTGTGTCCCCACAGCATTTAAAAGCAGGGCCCTCGGCTCCAGCTGGCTCAGTGGGGAGAAGAGCCCCCTGCAGTTACTTTATGACCTGGACCAGGTACGTGGTGAGAGGCAACCCACAGACACATCCAGTACCCCAAGCTATGGGAACCCAGCGCGTCTGTGCGTACCTGCTGGCAATGGGGACTGGACCCCACCCTGGGGCATGGAGTGCCTTGCTCCTTAGCCCAGGTTTTGCACAGTGAGTGTGACCAGGGCAAATCTTGGGGATACACTGAGACCCCTGGGGTCTCCACCCAGCTCTCCTGCCATACATTATCCCTCCCGCTATGGCCCCAGGCTGCATTCTGAGCTGATAGCACTTCCGTGTGTTCTAGATTCAAAAAAAAAAAAAAAGTAAAACAAACCTGTGTCTGTCCCCAGGGAGTCCACAGACCAGTGGGGGACACAGTAACTAAGTTAACTCCAGAATTTTAGTACAGGCTGTCAAAGAAGCGTTTGGGGAGCCCCACCCTCACCTTAGCTTCCAGCAGATGGCCCGTGAGACCCACTGCGCATGCTCTTAACTCCAGGATCCACACACGCCTCCCAGTGCTCACGTGCACACCCCTCCCCTCTCCTGGGAGGATGCTTCTCGATTTACCAGGAGGTTACATCCAGAGAAGCTCATTGGTTTTTTTGTTTGTTTTGTTTGTTGTGGTTTTTTTTGGTACCGGGCATTGAAGTCAGGGACACTCGACCACTGAGCCACATCCCCAGCCCTTTTAAAAAAAATTGAGACAGGGTGTCACTAAGTTGCTGAGGCTGGCTTTGAACTCACGATCCTCTCACCTGGGCCTCTAGTACCACTGGGATTACAGGCGTGGCACCTGAGCTCACTTTGACATAAGGCTTCTTTATTATGCTTGTTCTGATCTTGTCACATTCCTTCTGAGTACCCCTCGCAATACTTGCCAGCGTATCTAGCACAGGTGATCAGTCACCTCCTTCTCCATGCCACAGCTGGGTTAGATCCCTTTAGCCCCAGGTCAGATTCTGCGACCCCCAAACCACTCAGTGATCGGTGACAGATCTGCGGTGCCAATCCAAGTGCCCGAGTCCCTGGACGCATCGCATCCAGGTAGTCCTAGAATAAGGGCGCCCACCGTGGCCTGCGGCTCCAACCCGTGCCCCTGTCGCTCTCAGGGTCCCCACTCGCCCCTGGCGGAGCAGATCTGGGGTGCCAATCCAAGTGCCCGAGTCCCTGGACGCATCGCATCCAGGTAGCCCTAGAATCAGGGCGCCCGCGGTGGCCTGCAGCTCTGACCCGTGCCCCTATCGCTCTCAGGGTCCCCACTCGGCCCTGGCGGCACAGGTCTGGGGTGCCAATCCAAGTGCCCGAGTCCCTGGACGCATTGCATCCAGGTAGCCCTAGAATCAGGGCGCCCGCGGTGGCCTGCAGCTCTGACCCGTGCCCCTGTCGCTCTCAGGGTCCCCACTCGGCCCTGGCGGCGCAGATCTGGGGTGCCAATCCAAGTGTCCGAGTCCCTGGACGCATCGCATCCAGGTAGTACTAGAATCAGGGCGCCCACCGTGGCCTGCGGCTCCGACCCGTGTCCCTGACGCTCGCAGGGTCCCCACTCGGCCCTGGCGGCGCAGATCTGGGGTGCCAATCCAAGTGTCTGAGTCCCTGGACGCATCGCATCCAGGTAGCCCTAGAATCAGGGCGCCCGCGGTGGCCTGCAGCTCTGACCGTGCCCCTGTCGCTCGCAGGGTCCCCACTCGGCCCTGGCGGAAGTGCACCGACAGCGGCGCGACCTGCTGCGCGCTGCCTGCAGCCGCCACACGCGCCGGCAGCGCCTGCTGCGGCCGGAGGACCTGCGACACGTGCTGGTGGACGACACGCACGGCCTGCTCTACTGCTACGTGCCCAAGGTGGCCTGCACCAACTGGAAGCGCGTGCTGCTGGCGCTGAGCGGCCGCGCGCGCGGCGACCCGCGCTCCATCCCCGCGCACGACGCGCATGCGCCGGGCCGCCTGCCGTCCCTGGCCGACTTCAGCCCGGCGGAGATCAATCGGCGCCTGCGCTCCTACCTGGCCTTCCTGTTCGTGCGCGAGCCTTTCGAGCGCCTGGCGTCCGCCTACCGCAACAAGTTCGCCAGACCCTACAGCGCCACCTTCCAGCGACGCTACGGCACGCGCATCGTGCGGCGCCTGCGGCCGCGCGCGGACCCCGAGGCGCTGGCCCGCGGCCACGACGTGCGCTTCGCGGAGTTCCTGGCTTACCTGCTGGACCCGCGCACGCGCCGCCGCGAGCCCTTCAACGAGCACTGGGAGCGCGCCCACGCGCTCTGCCACCCGTGCCGCCTGCGCTACGACATCGTGGGCAAGTTCGAGACGCTGGCCGACGATGCGGCCTTCGTGCTGGGCCTCGTGGGCTCCTCGGGTCTCCACTTCCCCGCGCCGCCCAGGCCCAAAGCGGTCCCGGCGCGCGACCAGGCTGCGCGCCTCTTCCAGGACATCAGCCCCTTCTACCAGAGGCGCCTCTTTGATCTCTACAAGATGGACTTCCTGCTCTTCAACTACTCCGCTCCCTCCTACCTGAGGCTGCGTTAGGTGGCCCTGGTGTCCCCTGGAAGCCCTGTTAACCAGGCAGCTGCTTGGAGGTCTAGGAAGGGACCAGAGAAGGAGGTGGTGGTGCAGCTGCTCAGAGGACTCTTCTTTGAGAACCACTGCAAACACCTAGCCAGCCAGCTGTCTGGGTGCAGGTCACACCTGGCTAGATTGGAGTCCAGCCCACTTTTGCTGGCTGTGCACCTGTATCCGGGTCTCTACCTGTTTCTTCCACCTGCCCCAGGTGGCTGGCACCTCCCCAAGCCGCTTGGGTGAGCAAGGACTTTATAACCCTTTGGTTTTTTTGGTACTGGGGATTGAACTCAGGGGGACTCGACCACTGAGCCACATCCCCAGCCCTATTTTGGGTTTTATGTAGAGACAGGGTCTCACTGAGTTGCTTAGCGCCTCGCCGTTGCTGAGGCTGGCTTTGAACTCGCGATCCTCCTGTCTCAGCCTCCCAAAGTGCTGGGATGACAGGCGTGCACCACCGCCCAGCTCCCTTTTTTTTTTTTTTAAATGGCTGCAACTGGCCAATTTTGGGGTCAAGTCTTCCCCAACCCTGTTCATGGTACCATAGAGCAAAATGCTAACTTGTAGCTCATGTGGCCCAAACCAGTACCCTGGGGCCTCACCCACCCTGGCAAGGACAGAACTGGCCAAGGAGAGAAGCTCTCCACTGGCTAGACTCAGGTTAGGGCCACCCCTGTCAGCGGGCATCACTCAGGAGCCAGAGTGAGCTGCCTTCCAGTCTTCCTGTCACAGAGTTGGTCCCAGCTGGCTGGCCCTGCTCAGGTTCTCCTTTGATCTCAGTCTTGCAAGATGCTAGATCTTTCTGTGTGCCAGGGGAGCCCTGGGTGCATTATGGTGGCAGATTTTTATAGGACAATTGGTGAGGCGGGGGGGAGTTCTGTTTTTAAAATAAAAGTGTTTTGTTACCTTTTGATTTTGTGGAGTTTTTCTGCTTTTCTGGTGCTGTTCACTCTGGGGGTCTGGGGCTGTCAGATCTTGGGCAAATCACAGAGTCTCTGAGCTACGGTTTCCCTTTCTGCCAAGTGGCCTAAGAAGGCCAGATGACCATGAAGATTTAGAGGAGAGTGGTCGCAGGACCTGGCTTCATTCTGCCACAGTCCCCAGGTGGTAGGTGGGGCGGGGAGGTGCCCTGTGGTAGTAATTGGGGTGCTAAATGCAGGTAAGAGGGTGTCAGTTCATTGACAACTCAGAGACAGTCTAATCTTACACTCTGACCAGGCCAAGGATTCAAACAAGCTCGTGTGTGTGTGATTGTGTACATGTGTGTCAGGCTGCTTGGGATCATCCACTCTTCTGGCTTTGGGGAGACAGCCAGCCATGAGAGACCTTTGGGAGAAGCTACATGTCCCCTTAGTGACCGGCCAAGTCTGTGGTATCCATTTTTTTTCCTTTGATGATCCATAAAGCTGGCAGAAGTTTGGGAGGCAAGAGGCAGGACATGCCTGAGGGAAAAATGGAAGAAATAACTGAGGAAGTGCCATTTGAAAGGAATGCAGTCAAAATCCCAGCTGTGGGGACCAGAGTGGCCAGGGACAGGCAGCTCAGTCACATTCATTCTTAGTCTTTGCTCCTTCTCAGGAGTCCCCCTCTCAGGAACCAGCCTGAAGCCATCAGGAGCCCCTCTCTGAGTAGCTCCAGGGCTGTGTTGGGGCACGCTGCCAATATGGATGCGGAGTGGCCAACCCCCGTGGACCTGGGAGGTTTTGCCAGCCTAGGCCTTTCCCCCACCCAGGGGACATAGAATGCTCAAGGCCTGGCCTTACATGGAATTTTAACGTGCTTAAAATGGTCTTTTATTTCCTAGTTTTTCGGTTTCCCAAAACCAGATAGTGCTGGTAAGCACCCTTGCAAGGATGGAGGTGATATTGGGGGAATAGGTTACAAAAACTTGTTTAAAATAAGTTTAAATCTCTTTTTCCCTCCCTCTCTGCCTTTCTTTCTCTCTCTTTCCCTCCTTCCTTTCCTTCCTTCCTGAGCCCTGGGTTACTTTACTACTGGGATACATTCCCAGCTCTTTAAATTAAAAAAAAAAAACCACTTTGAGACAAAGTCTCATGAAGTTGCCCAGGCTATCCTCAAACTTGAGATCCTCCTGCCTCAGCCTCCAGAGTAGCTGGGATTATAGGCAAATGCCACCATGCTCTAACAGCCCTGCCTCACTGTAGCTACTCTCACAGCTTGAGGGTGAAGGAGGGTCCAGAGGGGCTCACTTGATGCTGGGCAAACACACTTATGCTGCTACATGAGCATTTTTAAAGTTCATGAAATAATTTTGCATAGAGTTAGGATGAAACCACCCCTCTGTTCAACATTTAGTTGGCTTTCCACTTCTCTGTAAGAAATTTCACAAAGTGTGGCTTCCTGAAGGCTTTATTTTCTTCTTGGAGGATATTAAGTACATGTAAACATCAGCATGAGGCTGATATTTTATATATATTGCTGGGGGTGGGTACCAGGATTAAACTCAGGGGCACACAACCCTTGAGCCACCTCTCCAGCCCTATTTTGTATTTTATTTGGAGACAGGGTCTTACTGGGTTGCTTAGGGCCTCACTTTTGCTGAGGCTGGCTTGGAACTCGCGATCCTCCTGCCTCAGCCTCCTGAGCCACTGGGATGACAGGCATGAGCCACCGTGCCCAGCTGTTGTTATATTCTTTAAGAAGAAATACCTGGAGAGGAACTACTATGTGCTTTTTTTGTGGCCAACTCTGAATTTGAGTAAGTGGCATAATTTTTCCCCCCGAGAAACAGGCTTTGTCCCCATGTGCTGAAGGAGCAGGCAGCAGCAGCTGCTCTTGCCCTTTTCTCTAAGTGTTCTGGAGCCACATGAAGGACAGCACAGGTGTGGACGTGATGCTCATGTATGATGCTTACAGAAGTATGAAGTGGGACCTCTCTGCAGAGCTGTCTGTTCCCAGCGGGTAAGGGCAGATATTCAAGAGCCTTCTCACCAGCAGTTCTCCTCCTGGTCGGGGAAGAGCAATGTACCCCAGGTGAGGGGGTCGGGAAAGCCGAGCGCAGCACACCTACAAGACCGAGTGGGAATGGCCCAAGCATCTGTTGGGAAGCAAATGGACAGGGGTTGGGGCTATAGCTCAGTGACACAGCGCTTGCCTAGCACATGCAAGGGCCTGGATTTGGTCTTCAGCCCTGAAATAAAGAAATGAAGCCAGGCGCGGTGGCTCACGCTTGTAATCCCAGCACTTGGAGGCTGAGGCAGGAGGATCGTGAGTTCAAAGCCAGCCTCAGCAATGGCGAGGCGCTGAGCAACTCAGTGAGACCCTGTCTCTACATAAAACACAAAATAGGGCTGGGGATGTGGCTCAGTGGTAGAGGGCCCCTGAGTTCAATCCCCGGTACCAAAAAAAAAAAAAAAAAAGAAAAAGAAATGAGGAAAATGGAAAAATCATGAAATACCATAAAACGACAGATGAATGAACTTAAAACCATATGTGGCATCAGTGGAGTCCTAACAAACTGTTGAGTGGAAAAAGCAAGTTACATGGAACATGATATAATATTCTGTAACTAAAAAAGCCATATACGATATATTATATATGATAACATTATATATTATGGTACTATATAATATATATTACATATTATATATCATAGAATATAATCATGATATAGAATATATATAACGAATGTCATAGATACTATATCACACTATTATATTAATGCATGATGTAATTTAAATATATTAATTATTAATATAGTTCATTAATTACATTAATTGATTTTATAATATTGTACTATTATAATAAATTTATCATTATTAATAGTTTGTCATTATAATCATATCATATATAATACATGACACAGTTATATTAATACTATATTACATGTATATAATTACATACATATATAATACATGATTATGAGATATATGATTATGATATATAATGTATTATATATGATTATATATATTATACATCATATTATATATTCTCCATCATATAATCATTGAAGAAAAACCTCTTTGAACCATATGATATGTATTATACATGATTACATCACACATGTTATGATTATGTTATAATAAAGATATATGTTATACATAATATATGTATTATACATAATATACATTGTATGTATTATATTGTATAATACATATAATATACATAAATATGTGTATATTATATATGTATAATGTATTTTATATATGTATATTATATATATTTATGTATATCACGTAAATATATCTATTATACATAATACATATTATATGTATTATATATTGCCATATTCAATATATATTGTATTATGTGTTTACATGTATAAAATACATGTATATTTCTCTCTCTATATATATTTGTATATCTTTTTTTCTGTACCGGAATTGATCCCAGGGCATGCTACCACTGAACTACATCCCCAGCTCTTTTTATTTTTTGTTTTGAGACAGGGTCTTGCTAAGTTTTCCAGGCTGGCCTTGAATTTGCGATCCTCCTCCCTCAGCCTCCCAAGTAGTGCATTGGCGTGCACCACCATGCCTGACACAAACATTGTATTACTTTAAGTTTTGTTTTTTTTTTTCAATGAGAGGAGAGACGTGGTCACTTGGGGAGGGTGGGGAGGAGGAGCTCCAGGCAGTGATAAGGGTGGGCCACTTGTCCTCCATTGTCTCATAGACACCCATGTTATTTTGCATATAACAAAGAGTCCTTAGCTTTGCTCGTTGAAGATGACCTCTTTGGAGTCTATGCAGTCCAAACAGAGATCAGTTTGGCTCCAGTTACAAGAGGTGAGGGAGGGTCCCTGCTTCTGCAGGTCAGAGGGGCTGTGGCTAGAAGCTGGAGTCCTCCACCCAACACTGAGTGTGCCCCAAATAGTTCCTGCATGCTACAATTAGTGCCCCAATTTCATTTTCCCTCTTGAGGATTCCAAGAGGACTTTCAGGTCTCTCTCTTTACAGAACAATTTCCAGGAGGGAGGGGGGTTGTCTCTTAAATCTTTAGCAGACATTCTGTCAAACAATTATACCAGGCCCTCACTTTTTATAGGCTGAGTATGCCTGTTTTATTCCACACTGTGTCCCATTAAGTTACTGAATTTATAATACAGTAATAACATGGTATTAGCTTCATCATATCCTGTCCCCAACTCCTCCAGTTGTCCTCACCAAAGGTAACGATTGTTACCTGCTCCACATCCATAACACACACACTGATTTTCAATGTGCACACGATGATGACTCCTTTTTTATTTGTACTGGGGATTGAACTCAGGGGCCCTTGACCACTGAGCCACATCCCCAGCCCTATTCTGTGTTTTATGTAGAGACAGGGTCTCACTGAGTTGCTTAGTGCCTTGCTTTGTGCTAAAGCTGGCTTTGAACTCGTGATTCTCCTGCCTCAGCCTCCCGAGCTGCTGGGATTACAGGTGTGCACCACTGTGCCTGGCGATGATGACTTCTTAGACTTTTCTATTAACTGTGCTCATTAAAAACATTTTTTTTTGGTACTATGGACTGAACCCAGAGGCACTTTACCACTAAGTCACATCCCCATTCCTTCTTTGCTTTTGGAGATAGGGTGTTGCTCAATTGTCCAGGATGGCCTCCAACTTGTGATCCTCCTACCTCAGCCTCCCAAGTCACTGGGATTACAGGCATGTGCCACCCAGCCCAGCAAAAAACATCTTAATCGGTCTCATAGATGATTCCAATTAACACACAAAGAGCTGATTCTTCATTTTCAAAGTCCACATAGTATGTCAGGGGTAGTTGGAAATATCAACAGTTTCCTACTAGTACCTATTTGGTTGGTGTGAAATCTTTTACTATTTCTAACAGTACTGTAATGACGGGCATCGTTCCATTATCTTGACTTCTGTGTGAGTTTGGATAAAGTTCTAAGTGACTTTTGCTTTCCTTCTTTCTTTTTTTTGATACTGAGGATTGAACCTAGGGGCACTTAACCACTGAGCCACATCCCCAGACCTTTTTATAGTTTATATACTGGGTCTCATGAAGTTGCTTAGGGCCTTGCTCAGTTGCAGAGGCTGGCCTTCAACTTGCGAACCTCCTGCCTCAGCCTCTGGAGATGTGCTTTCTTTATAACCCTCACACCCATCCTGCAAGATGAAACACAATTATACCGATTTTACACATAAGAAAATAGAGACTCAGAGACAGTGATTAGTCCAAGAAGAAGTGGGATTTCAATGTACCAAGTTTATTACTATGGTGTGCTTTCTGGGGAGATGGAGAGTTTCTGGTTTTCCATGGCTATGAGGCATGTTCCCCTCACTAAAGTCTCCATGGCTGCTGCCCAGAGTGTGCCAAGGAGAAGGTGGCTGAGAGGAAGGTCACACCGAGCTGGGGGCATTAGAAGAGACCCCTAGGTGGCCTGGTTGCTGCCCTGGTCCAGGGGCTGTTCAAATTGCTGTGCAGAGGGAACAACGGGTGTCCCACTTGTTTGGGGAAGCGGAGGCTCAGTAACTTGAGTTCCCAAAGGTGACACAGTGGGGGCGGTGGGGACGATGGGTACAGGTTGGATGGTGACGTATGCTCTGGAGCCCCAAGCCTAGAGAAGCCAACCACAGCCACACCTGACCCCGGGAAATGCTGGCTGCAGCCAACACAGTCCAGGGGAGGCAGGTAGGGCTACACCTGGGAAGGTTCCAGCCAGATTCATTTCTAGTGGGGTCTGTCCTCGTCCCTCCCACATAGAGCCTTGCCACCTGGTGGCTTCCCAGGAAGGCCAGAGAGCACCACAGACTCACCTCCTACCCTTACTCACTTCCTGTCCTTCTCTGAAGCCTGTCCTCCATGGGCCCAACTCCCAATGGAAGACACAGGCAGGAGTTGAGAAATGGGGGACAAGATGGGGATCCCTGTCCCACTTGTAGCCCATCAGGCACTAACCTGATCCCATTTCACCCAAGTGGCATCTGAGACCCGGGGAAGCCTGAGCTCTCTGACCTCAGCCTCAGCAGCTCAGCCCTGGCTGGTTTGGTTCAGGGATCTGTGGCAGGAGCTTGGGGATCTGATGGCCCTGCAGCCACGTGAGAAGGGGATAGTGAGGCCTCAGGGTTTGCCAGGGGTGTGTGCCTGTTGTTTCTTTAGGTGTCCCCCAGGGGTGTGCATATTGTCTATCTGGGTAACCATTCAGGGGAGCTGGTGTGCGTCTTGGTGATTGTGGCCAGAGTTGGTACGCGGGGGCTGAATGATGGCCATGGGCTCGTCAGAGTGGACATTGTCCTTTGTGCTGAGACTGCTGCTCTGCTCAGCATGAAATCTAGTTGGTGGGAGTGGCCGAGGTACCTGGGTGAGGCTGGGGTGTATAGGAGGCTGGGGTGCAGGCCCTCTACCAGCTGGTCCTAGAAGTCCCTTGGGATTGAGCTGCTGTTTCTACCAGGTCCATGTGTTCATGCTGAGCTGTCCCCTGGAAAGTGAGTCTAGGAGTCTGTTTAGGAGGGTGGATCTTTCCTAGACTTTTTCTCTACATGCC
>PVHX01020496.1:0-31842 GCA_004024805.1 Geosciurus inauris
CACCGCGCCCGGCTCATTTTGGGATTCATAATGCTTGTGGAAAGTTGTATAATATTTAGTATTATCATTGACCTCTACCCACTAGATATGAGTAAAATCTGTTCACTTTGCAAGCGCTCTTCTCTCCTCCACTCAGTGAGTATGACAATCAAATATATCTCCAGATATCTTCAAATGTCCCCTAAGGAGGCCAAATTACCCTCAACTGAGAACCATTCACTTAATATATCCAAATATGTTCAAACTTGACTTGTAGATATTCTGTATGGTAATCTTTATCTCCTATTTAAGGCCTTAAAAATAATAGTTTCTACAAGAATCTGAAAATCATCTCTCTAGATTGTTGTTGATGGACACTACAGTTTGTAAGTGGCTACCAGCTACTGTGAATGAAGATAAATTGTTCTGATCAGAGTAGCAGGATTTTTGTCAACATTGTTGTGATGAAATTTTTCTTTAAATCTTGTATTTCCTTTACTTACCCTGAAAGGCTGATGATCTGTAAAGCTTATTACATGAAATAAGAAGAGTATTTCCAACTTCAAAACTTAAATGACTCTATGGATAAGATCTAATCATTTGGTTGAATATTTGTAAGAATATGTGAATATATCAAGGAAGAGTTTCTCTGAAAAAAAATGGTGTTTAATCTAGCATCATTCCCTCTATTGCTAAGGGGAGTTAGTTGTGAATTCTATGTACCTGGACAAAACGTTCTCACAATTGTCTACATATCGGAATCAGTAGAGGAACTTCAAAACTTCCAGTGTCAAGGTATTACCCAGTGATATTAACTGAAAATTTTGGAGGATGAATCAAGACATCCTTAGTTTTAAAAGCTACATAAGAATCTCCAGGGCTGGGGTTGTGGCTCAGTGGTAGAGCGCTTGCCTAGCATGTATGAGGCACTGGGTTCGATTCTCAGCACCACATATTAATAAATTAATTAAATAAAGGTCTATTAACTACCAAAATTTTTTAAAAAAGAGAATATCCAGTGTGTATGTAAGGATGAAAACCATCTCTCCAGAAAACATTAGTTTAGATTTTCTTTTTTCAGTATGGAAAATTGAACACAAGGTCTCATTCATGCAGACAAGTGCTTTGCCATTTAGCCATACTCTCAGATAATTGTGGCATTCTCAGCTGCCCCCTGCCAATAAGGTATACAATATGAAGCTGGCGAAACATAAACCAAGCTATGAAGCTGGCCTAGGTGTCCATAAAGAAGAATGTAAATATAGCATTTGCAAAACAATGGCTAGAAGTGAATTTTTTCTCATGTATTGAGAGATATAGGCTGTATGCTTTCTTCTATGTGGAAGTTAGAGAGAGATAAAAAGTAAATTAAAAGGGGATATCATGAAAATAGAAGGCAGATCATTTGACTATAGGAAGGGGATTGAGAGAGATGTAGCAGGGAAGGATATGGGGAAGTACCGGGTAATAAAATTTACCAAATTATGCTATGTCCATTTATGAATATACCACAGTGAATCCCAATTTTATACATAAATATAATGCATTTATGAATAATAATAACAGACAAGAGACCAGCAGACTAGAGCAAGGATATCAGGGGAAGTGGGAAGGGAAAAGGAATAGTATGGAATAAATCAATCAAATTCTATTATGTGCATAAATACATATGGCATAAAGAATCACACTGTTGTGTACAATTATAATGTACCAATTCAAAACAAAAAAGAAAAAGAAAAAGAAACTAAAAAGCTATATGAGATATCTCAAAGTATGGTTTTTATATTTGCAATATCGGCACCACATAGAAACTTGCTAGTAGAGCAAATTTTGGTGCCCTATACTCTATCTAGTAAATCAGAAAGTCTAGTGTGGTCTATTAGTCATGGTTCTGTAGAGGAACAGAAACAACAGGAAGTATAATTATAAAACGGGGATTTATTAAGTTGGCTTGTGCAACCAGAAGCTAGATAGTCCACAATGGCCGTGTAAAAGGCTGGAGAGCTGGAAGAACCAGTAATTGTGCAGTCCAAGAGGTTGAAGCCTCAGAACAAGAAGAAACAATGATGCTATCCTAGTCAAAGACTGAAGGCTTGTGGAAACTCCCTGGAGAATCCCTGGCAGAGTCTGCTTTGGAAGATTGAAGAAGAAAGAATCCTACATCCTCAGACAACCACAGAGACAACCAAGAACCCATTCAAGAAGAATGGAACTTGCATCTGCTGCTGCTTCCTTGTTCTTCCAACTTTTATTCCTTCAAAGCCATCATCCTATTGAATGGTGCTACTCACGATTAGGGAGGGTCTCCACTTCAAGTGGGATGCAGCAACCTATGTTCTAAGAAGACCTTCAGTGGTTGGGCTAAAAGCAAAAATTTGGGAAGCCTAAAACTAAATGAATACTATTTGGAAAGAGAGCAACATTTTGAAAAACTGAAAGCAAAATAGAAAGAATTTTGATAGGATTATATAAAAGAAAATAAGTGACATCCATTGATAGTAAGATCATGCATGGCTCAATGATGGAAACGTCCAAAATCAAGGATCACAATCTGTGTAGGCAGGTGGATATTTATTTCAGTTGTCAATTCTTTGACAAAATGGGTGAAATTACAGATAATAACAGGGGTTATTAATCTCTGGTAATAAGGGAAGAAAAAGAGATTATGACCTGTGAGATTTCAATAAATAAAAATATTTGAATTTTTATTTACCAAAAAGGTACTTCATTGATATAATACTTGCCAAAAGTATGCTTACAAAATTTATCTGTATATTTCTTTTCAAAACCATTCAGAAAACCATCATTTAACAGAATTTTTAATATATAATTACCAAGTCATATATTATCCTGTTAATTTTTATAAGAATTAAAATTTTATAGAACTGTGACTCAGAAATATATTTTGGTTGATTCCCTGCATTGATAAGCTCATCTTATACAGTAGAGTTTTATTGTGATGGTATTGTTAAATCCTTCTTAGGTTTATTTTTATGAATGAAATAAATATATTCCTTTATTTCCTAACTTATTCCATTATTGAGGGAACAGCCATATTTGAAGACCAACAGATAAAATTAATAAATATCATTGAAATCAATCTCACTTTTATAACTACTGACCAGAAGACTGAATTCAAGACTATCTTTATTTTATCTGGAAGAAAATCTTTTTTTTTTAATTTAGTTTTGTTTTGTTTTTAAAGAAAATCTTGAAGAACTGCCAAATGTGAAAAAATTTCTGTAAAATAGACATAACTTTCCTATGTACATTTATAAATACACCAAGTGAATCTCAACATCACATATACCCACAAGACTGAGATCCTAATTAGAATAAGATATACTCCATGTTTGTATATATACATATGTCAGAATAGACTCCACTGTCATGTATAACTAAAAAGAACAAAATAAAAAAAATTTTGAGAATAAATAATGTGTCAAAATATATACATAATAAATTGTGAAAATCCTTTTATTAAAAACATTTTAAGAAATATCAAGAATAATTACAGTAAGAAAATTCATCCTGCTGTAAAATTTTGTTGCAACACAAATAAAATGAATCTTTATATTTTAAATTTGTAGATATCAAGAAAATTTCTGGACAGTACATTAATTAAATGTTTTCCTTGTTTGTCTTTTAGAAAAATATAGTTATAATTAATCTCTTATGATCTTATGTGACATTAATTCTAAAATGAACTTGAGAAGCAATCACTGATAAAACTATTATTTTCTGGAAAAATTCTTAATTATATTATTTTAAAACCAAGGGAAGTAGTTTGTGTACAAAGTTCTATCAAAATTAGAATTACTCTATATTCCAGAGGCATTACATGTGATTAAAATAAGTTACAGAAATATATGTGTTAATCTATCAGTTTGATTCCAGGAGAAATATTGATAATTATTTTGTATTGTGATCTGAAAATCAGTAGCTTCTATTCACAGGATTAATTATTAAGCAATCCACAATGTAATAACTTAGCATGTTTTAATCAGCTTTTTTCACTGCTCTAACCAAAATGACCTGACAAGAACAATTTTAGAGGAGGAAAAGTTTATTTTGGGGCTCACAGTTTCAGAGGTCTCAGATCATAGACCAGTGGCTCCATTGCTCTGGGCCCGAGGTGAGGCAAAACTTTATAGTAGTAGAGTGTGGTAGAGGAGAACAGCTCATAATATGGCACCAGGAATTAGAGAAAGGGAATTCCCTCACTATTGGCACATCCCAAAGGCACATCCCCAAGAACCCATCTCCTGTAGGCAACCTTACCTGCCTGCAGTTACTATCCAATTAATCCCTATCAGGGGTTCAATGCACTGATTTGATTAAAGCTATATAACCCAATCATTTCAGCTCCCCACTTTCTTGCATATGAGCTTTTGGGGGACATGTCATATCTCAATCATAATAGCATAATACTATCAACTTCTCTAATGAGCTATTTTTACATATGTTTATTTAAGATTATAATTAGTGTAGTACTTGCATAATGGACTGCTAATAACTTACATTTTGAAAATAAAGGCAGTCAATAATCTATTTTATTCATATAATGCTATGATGGTGAATATCATGTGTCCTTTTGGCTAGGCTGTGGTGTATAGTTACTTTGTCAAATTTTAGTCCAGGTGTTGCTTTAAAGCTATATTGAAGATGTACTAGCAATTAACTTTAAGTAGATTACCCTTAACAAGACAAGTAGGCCTCCTACAATCAATTGAAGGTCTTCAGAGCAGTAACTGAGGTAACATTGAGAAAAAACATTCTGTCTGAAGGCTAATATAGAAATCCAGCCTGAGTTTTCACCTTTCTGAACTGCTCAATAGGTTTTAGACTTTCCACTCCACACCTTAGCAGTTTTGACATTCTAGAGCTACAACCTTCCTAAACTTTGTAACAGGATATAATTTAGAAAGTTATTTGGGTGAAAGTAATTTTCAGAATTCAATTTTATATGTCCTTATTTGTTTGTTTTAATAATTTTTTCATCAATTACATATTCTTTCTAGGAACTATATCCATTTAGTATTATTCATGATTATCATAGTAAAAATATATAGATTCATATTAGTCTCAGTGAATGTAAACTATATAATTTGTGACCCATTTGATAGGAAATATTAAGAAGTAATATCCATCAATTTTATAATATACTTTGGAAAACTATCTGATATCAAATTTCTTGGCTAACAAGCCCTTAAGAAGTAAAGCCTAACAATTGTATTTACAATTTTGTTGTATTCATTACAACTTTGTTGTATTCTAACAATACAACAAAGCAAACTTGTACTTCTTTGTTTTTTATTTCTATGTCTAATTCAAACAGCAAAGAAATCTATCACATCAATTCATTTCTATGGAAATTCAATCACACTTTCTAAAATGGTACTTAATGTAGTAACATGGCTCTATATTGATTTGATGATGTAAGTACTTCATTCAAATAAATGTGTCCTGTAATTTAAAAAGTCAATTGATCAAACAAATAGGATAAATTATTGCAGAAAATGTTCAGGAATCAATGCATAGAGAGCTCTTATGTTTGAAATGTTAAGCAATCATACTGAAGCTCATTGAATTATATTTTGGGTTGTGGAATGATCTCTTTTCTACAATTTTGATCAAAGTATTAGACTATTATTCATTTGATATTGAAAGAAACTGGGAGGAGTTTTCCCAAAAATTGACATAAAAGTAGCTAAAATAAAAGGAGCATATTAAGGGGAACATACATACCTATGCTACCACCAACAAATGCATATTATTTCATAGAAAATTGGTATATTGCAATGTTGGAACTCAAGCAAAAACATATATTTTAACTTATTTGTAGCATTCAAATACCATACGCATTCTCTCTATAAATTACCTTATAAAAATCTAGCAGCCAGATAAACTGAAATACTCTTAAGAAATAAAGAAGAAAACAAAAGGGACAGGATTCAGAATGATGGCTATTTTGATTATAGTATGTAATCTGAAACTTAAACTGAACAAGATACTCTTTTAACTATTGTAATATACATATTATTCTAATAAATAACTGTAGAAAAATATTCCACTATCACCAGTACCACCACCTTCCTCAGTACTACCACTTACATACTGTATTAAAATATGCATACAGTAAGATCATGGTTATGACTGACATGTACTGCCAACAGTCAAAAAACAAATGACATATATTTGTATTATGAATAATGTAATCAATTTGTTTTTCTAATTTAAAATTGTACAAATCTGCTACATAAAAATGATTTCCATAATTATTTTTACAAAAGATAACTAGAATGAAAGATTCACCAAATATATGATGAGGACTAGATATATGGAATTGCTTGCTGTTATAATCTTTTGATTTCCCAACAACTTTTATAATGTTTGATCATTTCATCATATATATTATATTTCCTACCAATATAATATATATGGTAGCTTTTATATATATATATATATATAAAATTATATTTCCTACCAATAATTCTCATTTATCAAGAATATTAAGGCACTCCCAACAATCTTGAAAATAAAAGTTGAAGTACTGATACTTTAAAGTCAGGTATTGCTACATTAGTAAAACTACAGCTTGATTTCACTTGCTTATGAATTAAAGTTTCTTGAACAATATTAGTAACTCCTACTTTTTATTGTAAGAACTATTGTTCTAGCAGTAAATTTTTCTGTGTCATTTAGTATGAAAATATTATAGGTATCATATATCTAAAATACAAGCAAAATAATTGATATATAACAAAATCATATATATTTATATATGCAGGTTTTTGAAAAGAAGTATATATATGTATTTTTTTTTTACCTGTCCTTTTTGGTATTTGGAGGAATTCTTCCTGATTGGTAAAGGTTTAGATCTCAGGCTGAGAATTTTCAGGGTAAGAGATGCCATCTAAAAACAATATCTAAATACTGTTTTTTTTCTCCATTCTCTGAGCATGAATAATCTGTGTGCTTGGGAGTGGAAACTTTACTATTTTATTCTTTCTTCTTTTCATTTTCAGACATATTTTAATTTAAAATGTATCACATCTTTTTTATTTTTTATTTTTTTATTTGTAGATGGACACAAATATCTTTATTTTTTTATGTGGTGTTGAGGATCGAACCCAGTGCCTCGCGCATGAGAGGCAAGCACTCTAACGCTGAGCTACAACCTCAGCTCAAATGTATTATATCTTAAAGACAAATTAAAAAGGGATTAAATTTGAAGGTGCAATGCAGTATCCACTATAACACTTTGATAAAAATTTTGAAGTAAGTTAATATTCTAATAAATGTTTAGGAATTATATCAAATAGTGTTTATAAGAGAAAATACATACTATAAAATCAGATTTTATCAATATTATTATTGGATTAGTATATTATTATAAAAATAAATCAATGTGATAGAAATATTTCAGTATTTTAGAAGAAAATGTTTAGAAATTTGGCTTTTAGTATGTTAAATCTCATACAAGTAAAATAATTTCTCATTTTAAAGAAAATGAACTATAAGTAAAAGCGGAATAATTAATAATAACTAATAAATGCAATACAAATTCATTGTATTTTATAATGCCCTATTCAAATAAATAATGATTATAACTCTTGTTAAAATCATATAAATTTCCCAAAACAAATACTAAATAAGTTGTGAAGTGGAATCTAAGTAATCTTCTATTGCAAAAGTTATTTTTGTTTATTTTTATTTTTTCAATTATTGTGATAAAAAGTATTGAACCCAGAGTTTCTTCACCACTGAGCAACATTCCCATTTTTTTTTTTACATTTTGTTTTGAGACAGGATATAACTAAATATTGGAGTTTATTGCTAATTTTCTGTGACTGGACTTGAACATTCAGTCGTAATACCACAGCATGTTGAGTCACTGGAATTACAGGCATGTGCTACCAAGCCAGATGCAAATCTTATTCTCAAATAGTGCAATTCTTTTGAGAAAATGCATAATATACATAGATAACAATATTTCCAATAAATAAATACAGATTACAGAACATGAAATAAATTTGCGTATATAGCTCTATTCTTTTAAAAAAACAGAATAAATTAAAGGACTAGATCACATTTTAATAAATCATACTGTTAAACTAAAATTTTCAAATAGAAATAATATTTAGGTGTATTTTTCATGAATATTGTACTTCCATTCACTTTTTGAGGGAATAAGATGCTAGTAACTATAAATTAATGTATTTTTAAAAACTGTAACACATTTGACATAATATTGATTGTCACGGTAATTCTTTTTTGTTATTATATTACACAATTTTAAAATATAAATTTCTAAAATATTTTATTACTTCATTATACTTGTACATTATTGTAGGGTCCATTTAGACATAATCACACAAGCATGAAATAGAATTTTCTCCATTTCAATACCATGTACACATAATCTTTCCCTTTTCTCCTCTTACCCCCTGTTTCTGTTTCTCTAATCTACTTGATTCTTGATAATGGTTATTATCTCTTTTGTTGTTGTTGTTGTTGTTGTTGTTGTTTTACTGGTGCTTTAAAGATACCCAAAAAAACAAAGCCTGAATGTTCTCTCTAGTATGTGGATGCTAACATACAGCAAGGGAAGATGGGAGGGGAAGAATAGAAGTCCGTTGTATTAAACAAAGGGAGATGAAAGGAAGGAATAGGGGAAGGGAATAGGAAAGATCCTAGAATTAATTGGATATAACTTCCCTAGACTTGTATATGAATACACAACTGAGTAACTCCACATCATGTACAACCACAAGAGAAGGATCCTAACTAGAATAAGTTATACTCCATTAATATATAGTATGTCAAAATACATTCTACTGACATGTATATGTAAAAAGAACAAATGATTAAAAAAAAGATATACATACTGTTGAAATTCACTATGGTATATAATTATTTAATCAATTTCCTTCCACAGTTCATCCCTTTCTTCATACTTCCTGTTCTATTCCCTTTCTCTACTCCACTGACTGTCATTCTATTTTCATAAGATCCCTCCTTTTTTTTTTTTTCATTTATTTTGCTCTAACTTCTGCAAATGAGAGAAAGCATTCCAACCTTGATTTTCTGAGTCTGGTTTATTTCACTTAGAACAACATTTTCCAGTTCCTTTCATTTACTAGCAAATCACATTATTTCTTTTTTCTTGATGGCTGAGTCAAAATACATTATGTACATATACCACATTTCCTTTCTCTGTTCATCTGCTGAAGGTCACCTGGTCTGTTTCCATAGTGTAGGTATTGTGAATTTTGTATTTATAAATATTATTGGGCCCATATCACTCTAGTATGCTGATTTTAGTCCTGTTAAATGTAAAGGAGTGGGAAAGCAGGATCATATGGTAGTTTCATTTCTAGTCTTTTGAGGAATCTCTGTAATAATTCCCAAAGTGGTTGTACTAATTTGCAATCTCACCGACAATGTGTGTGTATATCTTTTCTCCCACCCACTCATCAGCATTATTATTATTTGTATCCTTGATAATGGTCACTATAACTGCAATGAGATGAAATCTCAGTATAATGTTGATTTAAATTTCTCTGATTGCTAGGGATGTTGAATATTATTTTTCCACATATTGTTTGACCATTTTTAGTTCTTTTGAGTAATATTTGTTATTTTGAGAAATGCCAGTTTAGTTCATTTATTAATTGAGTTATTCTTTTGTATGTGTGTCTTTGTGTGTGTATTATGTGTGTGAGTGTGTTAAGTTTAAGCTCTTCATATATTCTAAGAAATAATCTCTATTTGAAGAAGTACCTGGCAAAGATTTTCCACATTTGGTGGGTTCTCTCCCCATGCTCTTGTTTCCTTTGTTGTGCAGAAAGGTCTTGCAGATGTCATCCAAAAATCCATCTGGTCCTAGGCTCTTTTGAACAGAACTTGAAACAGAATTTTTTGGATGGGCTAATCTGTATATAGTGACTACATGTAGAAAAGTTTATGCATTCAATAGCTGTTTAAGTGACATATATTTTTGTCAGAGTCTCAGTAAAAGGCAAATTATAAAAAAAAAAAAAATTATATTCTGGAGTTCTGTGCCAGAGTTCCTGCTGAGTGACACAAGCACAGGGGAAGGCCCAGGACCAACTTCAGGGACTACCACGGGAGCTCAGCCAAGGGCAGACCTGAGACTTCAAGCCACCAGCCACAGAGGAACCCAGACCCAAGGGAAGAACGGCCTATGGGGATCCCTGAAGGAGACCTGGCCTAAGTGAGGCCTGGGTCACTCACAGTTCTGCATAGGAGTTCTTGTGGAAGCACCAATCAAAGCCCAGGACCACCTTCAGGGACCTCTGAAGGAGCCTCTGAAGGAGCCCAGCCAATGCCAGTCCCACTGCCACATTGAGTTACCTCCATTACTGCTGCCACCATCTTTAGTGGCAATAGTGTCCATCTGGGGACACCTTCTGGGGGCTGGAAGTGAACTCCAAGATGAGATAAAGGTAATCTGTAGTGTCACTACAAGATTATAGGATAGAAACCACAATACCTCAGGTAGGCATTGCAAACAAGGAAAATACATAATCAACATGAAAAAACAAGGGAAGAAAGTGCCCAAAATACACTTACATACTATAATAATAAAATCTATTGACAGCACAGTTGATGAAATGTCAGAGAAAGATTTCAGGATATACGCAATTTAAATGATCTGTGAATTAAAGAATGACTTAAGTGAGCAAATACAAGCAAAAATTGATCACTCAAACAAAGAAATAAGAGCAAATAAAGGCAACAATTGAGCACTCCAACAAAGAGATAAGGGGGCAAATACAGGTAGCATAAGATTACTTCAAGAAAGAATGTGAAAAAATATCAGAAATTCTTAAAATGAAGGAAACAATAACCCAAATAAAAAACTCAATAGAAAATATCACCAAATGACTAGATCACTTGGAAGACAGAACCTCAGATGATGAAGACAAAATATACAATCTTGAAAATAAAGTTGACCATACAGTGACAATGGTAAGAAATCATGAACAGAACATTCAAGAATTATGGGATAGCATCAAAAGACCAAATCTAAGATTTATCAGGATAAAAGGCACAGAATTTCAAACCAAATGAATGCACAATCTCTTCAATAAAATAATATCAGAAAATTTGCCAAACATGAAAAATGAATGTACACTAAATGTACAAAATTACAATAGATCTATAGCAAGGCACATTACAATGAAAGTGCCCAGAATACAGAATAAGGATAGAATTTTAAAGGCCACAAGAATGAGTAATCATATTACATATAAGGGGAAACTAATTTGGATCTCAGCAGATTTTTCAACTTGATCCTTAAAGCCAGGAGGTCATGGAACAACATATACCAAGCTCGAAAAGAAAATGGATGCCAAACAAGAATCCTATATCCAGCAAAACTGAGCTTCAGATTTGATGATGAAATAAAAATCTTCCATGATAAACAAAAGTTAAAACAATTTACAGCAAGAAAGCCTCCATTGCACAGCATTCTCAGCAAAACATTCAATGAGAAGAAAATAATAACCAACAATGAAAATATACAAAAGGAGGAACTACACTAAAAAAAAATAGCTAATCAAAGGAGAAACCAAGTCATGGTAAAAACCAAAAATAAATCAAAATGACTGTGATTATAAATTATATTTTAATAATAAGCGTGAATAATGTGAATGGCCTAAACTCATCAATTAACAGACATAGACTGACAGACTGGATTAAAAAAAAGACCCAACAATATACTTCCTTAAAGAGACTCATCTCACAGGAAGACTTTCACAGACTGAAAGTGAAAGGGTGGGAAAAAATGTATCACTCACATGGACCATGTAAACAAGCAAAAGTTTCCAATCTTATATCAGATGAAGTGGGATTCAAAACAAAATTAGTGAAAAGGGATAAATAAGGACATTTTCTACTGATTAAGGTAATCATACATCAACAAGACATAACAATCATAAATATCTATGCCCCAAACAATGGGGCATTTACGTATATCAAACAAATCCTTCTCAGCAACAAGAATTAAATAAACCACAACACAATAATACTTGGTGACTTTAACACACCTCTCTCACGACTGAATAGATCTTCCAAACCAAAAGTAAACAAAGAAACCATAGAACTCAATAAAACAATCACTAATTAAGACTTAACAGACATATATAGAGTATTCCATCCATCAACAAGTGAATACACTTTTTTATCAGCAGCACATGGATACTTCCCCAAAATAGATCATATGTTATCTCACAAAGCAAGTCTTAGAAAATACAGAAAAATAGAGTTACTACCCTGCATCCAATCAGACCATAATGGAATAAAGTTAGAAATCAATGACATATTGAAAAATACAAACTACTCCAACAACTGGAAACTAATACACTATTGAATGATGCATGGACAACAGAAGACACCAGAGAAGAGATAAAACAACTTCTTAGAGGTAAATTAAAACTGTGATGCAACACATCAAAATGTCTGGGACACCGTGAAGGCAGTGCTAAGAGGAAAGTTCACTGCATTAAGATTATTTATTGAAAGAAGAAGAAATTAACAAAAAAATGACTTGACTCTACATCTCAAAGCCCTAGAAAAAGAAGAACAAACCAACACCAGGAGAAGTAGAAGACAGGAAATAATTAATATCAGGGCTGAAATCAATGAAATTGAAACAAAAGAAACAATTTTGAAAATTGACCAAAAAAAAAGCTGGTTCTATGAAAAGGCAAATAAAATTGACAAACCCTTAGCCACCCTAATGAAAAAAGGAGAGAGAAAACCCAAATTACTAAAATTTGTGATGAAAAAAATAATATGACAGACACTACTAAAATATAGAGGATAATTAGAAACTACTTTGAAAATTTTTACTCCAGTAAAATAGAAAACCCTGAAGACACTGACAAATTTCTAGAGTCATATGACCTACCCAAGCTGAACCAGAAGGACATTCATGACTTAAACAGATCAATTATAAGCAAGGAAATAGAAGATGCCATCAAGAGCCTTCCAATCAAGAAAAGCCCTGGGCCAGACAGATTCTCAGCTGTATTCTACAAGACTTACAAAGAAGAATTAACTCCAATATTTCCCAAATTATTCCAAGAAATAGAAAAGGAGTAAGCCCTTCCAAACTCATTATATGAAGTGAATATCGCAGTGATACCAAAATAAGAGAGACACATGAAAAAAGGAAAATTTCAGACCAATATTCCTGATGAACATACATGCAAAAATTCTCAATAAAATTATGCTAACTTGCATACAAAAGCATATTAAAAAACTAGTGCACCATGATCAAGTGGGGTTCATTCCAGGGATGCAAGATTGGTTCAACATATGGAAATCAATTAACATAATCCATCACATCAATAGACTTAATAATAAGAATCATATGATTTTATCAATTGATGCAAAGAAAGTATTTGACAAAATACATCATCTTTTTATGTTCAAAATACTAGAAAAAGTATGAATAGTAGGAAGATACCTCAACTTTGTAAAAGCTATCTATGCTAAATCAAAGGCCAACATCATCCAAAATGGTGAATAATTGGAAGCATTTTCCTCTAAATATGGGAACAAGACCGGGATGCCCTCTTTTATCACTCCTGTTTAAAATAGTCCTTGAACCTCTAGCCAGAGCAATAAGACAGACAAAAGAAATTAAAGTGATATGACTAGGAAAATAACTCAAGTTATCCTTATTTGCCAATGACATGATTCTATACTTAGAAGATCCAAAAAATTCCACTAGAAAACTTCTAGAATTAATACATGAATTGAGCAAAGTAGCAGGATATAAAATCAACACTCATAAATCAATTGCATTTCTATACATCAATGATAAACCCTCTGAAAGAGAAATTAGGAAAACTATCCCATTCACAATAGCCTCAAAAAACAAAAACAAAAACTTGAGAATCAATATAGCAAGAGGTGAAAGACCTCTACAATAAAAAGTACAGGACATTAAACAAAGAAATTGTACAACACCTTAGAAGATGGAAAAGTCTCCCATGCTCTTGGATAAGGCAGAATCAATATTGTCAAAATGGCCATAGTATCCAAAGTACTATATAGATTCAATGCAATTCCAATTAAAATCCCAATGTCATTCCTTATAGAAATAGAACAGGCAATCATGAAATTCATTTGGAAGAATAAGAGACTCACTATAGCCAAAGCAATCCTTAACAGGAAGAGTGAAACAGGAGGCATCACAATACCAGAACAAACTGTACTAGAAAGCTATAGTAACAAAAATGGTATGGTACTGGCACCAAAATAGACATGCAAACCAATGGTAAGAATAGAAGACACAGAGAAAAACCCTGTTAAATGCAGTTATCTTATACTAGACAAAGGTGTCAAACATGTACATTGGAGCAAAAACAAGCTCTTCAACAATCATGCTGGGAAAACAGGAAATCCATATGCAGCAAAATGAAACTAAACCCCTGTCTCTCCCCATGCACAAAATTCAACTCAAAGTGAATCAAGGACCTGGGAATTAGGCCAGAAACCCTTCTCCTAATAGAAATAGAAGTAGGCCCAAATCTTTATCATGTTGGATTAGGTCCTTACTTCCTTAACAAGACTCCTGTAGCACAAGAAGTAAAATCAAGAATCAATAAATGGGATGGATTCAAGCTAAAAAGTGTCTTCTTAGCAAAAGAAACAATTGATAAAGTGATCAGAGAACCTACGTTCTGGGAATAAATTTTTGCCCCATGCACATCAGATACAGCACTAATTTCCAGGATATATAAAGCACTCAAGAAACTTAACACCAAAAAAACAACCTAATCAATATATGGGATAAGGAGATAAACAAACATTTCTCAGAAGAAGATATACAATTGATCAACAGACACATGCAAAAATGTTCAACATCTCTAGCCATTAGAGAAATGCAAATCAAAAGTATTCTAAGATTTCATCTCATGCCAGTCAGAATGGCAATCATCCAGAATGCAAACAACAATAAGTGTTGGCGAGGTTGTGTGGGAAAAGGCACGCTCATACATTGCTGGTGGGACTGCCAATTGTTACAACCAATCTGGAAAGCAATATGGACATTCCTTAGAAAACTTGGAACAGAACTACCATTTGACCCAGCTATCTCACTCTTCAGTCTATACACGAACGACTTAAAAACACCATACTACAGTGATGCAGCCACTTCAAAGTTCATAGCAGCTCAATTCACAATAGCTAAATGGTGGAACCAATCTATATGCCCTTTGATAGATGAAAGGATAAAGAAACTATGGTATATATACACAATGGAATATTACTCAGCAATAAAGAGAATAAAATTATGGCATTTGCAGGTAAATGGATGGAGTTGGAGAATATCATGCTAAGCAAAGTAAACCAATCTCAAAAAATCAAATGCCAAATATTCTCTTGGATAAGTGGATGCTGACCCATAATGGGTGAGAGGACAGGAGAAGAATGGAGAAACTTTGTTCAAAGGGAAGCCCAGGGCAGGGGGCACGGGGACAGTAAAAAATGGTGGAATAAAATGGACATCATAGCCCTAAAATATTATATTCTGATATATTTAAAATATGAATATTGTTTATGCTAGGCAGACTCAAATTTATCAACTTCAAAGTATCCTCCTTTGGTGGTTGGTGTCTAAAGGGATTTAAAATCAATCTAATTGGAATTTATTTAACAAATGATGCAAAACTACTGATATACTGTTGTAGAAACTCAGAAGTTAACAAATAACTTATAATTATTTTATATTGAAAAATATATAGCATCATTAACAGACTCAAAGATACAATAATAATAGTGGAATCTATTCCACTATTTTCTATGACCAAGAAAAGAACCAAGTGCTCACTGACTACCTTCACTTAAAGAAATTGAAATATTTTATGTGTATGCAAATTTAGGGTAAATTATAAATTGATATAATTCCAGAAATGAAAACAAAGTGTTTGCTAGGAATGGTGGTGCACACCTGTACTCTCAGCAGTTTGAGAGTCTGAGGCGAGAGGATTTCGAGTTCAAATCCAACCTCAGGAACAATGAGGTTGCATCTAAGCAACTCAGTGAGACCCTTCCTCTAATTAAAATACAAAATAGAGCTGGGGAGATGGATCAGTGGATAAGTGCCCCTGAGTTCAATCTCTGGTACTCAGAATATAAAAGTGCTCTCTTAAATTGTTTAACTTAATAATTCTTTAAAGATAGCTCATTGAGTTAAATACGGAGGGAAAAACAAGTGATGTATTTTTTGCAAATTAGTTAAAATTGAAATATGATCTTTATAACTGGTGGGCATTATCTCTTCTAGAAAACTTGTTATTGAGCAAAAATATCTTTTTACCTGATCTCAGTAGTTCATTTACCCTATATAGGAAAAAGCAAATAAAATATTGGAAGACTACTTCCACGTTGTTAAGAAATGAATTCCTTAAGAAATTAGCATGTAGATATTAGATAATTAAATTATTTAATCCATAATTTACAGATCCATATCCTATTAATTAGATAGGAAGCTACTGTGAACATTATTATAACTTTCATTTTCCTAATTATTACAGAATAATTACTTATGAGAATTACGTTACTTTTCTGTTCTATTATTTAAAAAATAACAACAAAGTAAGCTCTATAATAGTTCAGCATCGACACTCTACCTTTGTGGGATGGAGGAAATAAATATAAGAGATTATGAAAAAGCTGGAGAGGAGAATAGGCAATATTTAATTTCTACTAATAGAAACCATGAGACATTTAGGCTAAATGATGTCAGATCTGTTTTTGTTGTTGCTATTTTTTATTTGTTTTTGGTGATAACATTTTCTCTTTTGCTATTAGTTTCTTTTATTCATACGTACATTAGGATTCATTTATACATAATTATAATAGCATGGAATATAATTTTCTCTAATTCAGTATCCAACACTTCCCCTTTTCCTCTCCTTCTCCCTCCTTTTTTCCCTTCCCTCTACTCTATATATTTCTGGTATTATAATTTTATTAATTTTTTTCCTTTATATGCACATTATAATGAGATTCATTGTGGTATATTTTCATGTGTACATACACAAGTTAGGTCATACTTAATTCTGCTGTTCTCTTATTCTCTTCTTCCTATCTCCCCAGTCCCCTTCATCTATATTCTTCACTGATCATTCTATTCTGATAGAAACTTCCCTTTTCTTTTTCTTTTTCTCTTTTCCTGTTATTTTGTACTAGCTTCCAAATATCCAAGAAAATATTTGACCTACAACTTTCTGGTTCTCTCCTATTTCATTTAATGTGATGACCTCCAGTTCCATCAGTTTACCAGAACATGCTGAAATTTCTTTCTTCTTTATGGCTGAGCAATATTCCATTATGCATATATATCATGTTTTCATTATCTCATTTGTTGATGGATACCTAAGTTGATTTCACAGCTTTGTTATAGTGAATTGAGCTGCTATAAACATTGATGTGACTGCATCTCTGTAGTATGCTGATTTTAAGACCTTTGGGTATATACCAAACAGTGGGATAACTGGATCAAATGGTGGTTCCATTCCAAGTTCTCCGAGGAATCTCCATACTGCTTTTCCAGAAAGGTTGTACTAATTCCCAGCCCCACCAGCAATGTATGAGTGAACCTTTTTCCCCACATTATCAACAACATTTAATGTTACTTGTATTCTTGATAATTCACTGCAATTACATGGAATCTCAGTGTAGTTTTAATTTGTACTGCTCTAACTATTAGAGGTGTTTGAAAAATTTTAAAATATATTTGTTGGCCATTTGTATTTTTTTAAAGTATTACCAATTTGTTTATTTTTTGTGGTGCTAGAGATTGAACACAGGGCCTTGTACATGTGAGGCAAACACTCTACCAACTGAGCTATCTCCCCAGCACACTTGTATTTCTTTTGATAAATTCCTGTTTAGTTTTTTTCCCCATGATTTATTAACTACATTTTTAGCATTAAATTTTTAAAGTTCTTTATATATTCTAGATACAATGACCTATCTGAGTAGTAAGTGACAATGATCTTCTCCCATTTTGTAGGCTCTTCCTTTATGTTCTTGATGTTTTTCTTTGCTGTGCAGAAACCTTTTTAATTTCATGCTATCTCACTTGTTGTTGTTGTTGTTGTTGTTGTTGTTATTTGGTTTTATTTCTTGTGCTTTAAGAGTCTTGTTAAGGGAGTCAATGTCTGTCCCAATATGTTGGAGAGTAGGGACTATAGTTTCTTCTAGCAGTTGCAAAGATTCTGCTCTAATTCCTAAGTCTTTGGTTTTCTTTGAGTTGACTTTTGTGCAGGGTGTGAGATGGGGGTCAAGTTTCATTTTTCTACACATGGATATCATATTTTCCCAACACAATTTGTTAGACTGTATTTTTTCCAATGCATATTTTTGGAAACTTTGCCTAAAATTAGACAGCTGTATATGTGGGGTTGTCTGTTTGTCTTATAATTTATTTTATTGGTCTTCATGTCTGCTTTGGTTCCAGTACCATGCTGTTTTTCTTACTACAGCTCTGTAGTATAACTTATGTTATTACGATGCCTCCAGAATTGCTCTTCTTGTTCAGGTTTTGTTTTTGTTTTTGTTTTTTGTTGTTTTTTTTTTTTTTTACTGTACTGGGTCTCTTATTGCTCTAAGTTAATTTTAGAATTGGCTTTCTAGTTCTGTGAAGAATGTCACTGGAATTTTGATGGAGATTGTATTGAATCTGTATAATGCTTTCTCTGATATGGTCATTTTGACAATATTAGTTTTGCCAACCTAAGAATATGGGGGGTCTTTTCATTTTCTAAGGTCCTCCTCAATTTTTTCTTCAGTGATTTATAGTATTTATTGCAGAGGTCCTTTACCTCCTTCACTAAATTAATTCCCAAAGATTTTATTTTATTGAGGTTGTTGTGAATGGGATAGCTTTCTTAATCTCCTTAGATTCCTTATTGGAGTATAGGGAAGTCATTTGTTTATGTATGCTGATTTTGTATCTTGCTACTCTACTAAATTTATCAGCTTGAGAAATCTACTAGTGAATTTTCTGAGGGGGTTTCTAAATATAAGACCATGTCATGAGCAAACAGAGATGGTTTTAACTCTTCTTTTCCTATTTTCTTTAGTTTCTTTCTATTACCTGATTGCTCTGACTAGAGTTTCAAGGACAATGTTTTATAGGAATGGTGAGAGTGGGCATCTTTGTCTTGATCCTGTTTTTAGAGAAAATGCTTTCAGTTTTGCTCTGTTCAGTGTGGTGCTGGCATTGGGTTTGTCAGATATAGCCTTTAGGATGTTGAAATCAGCTATTTCTGTCCCTAGTTTCTCTAAGGTTTTACTCATAATTGGTTACAGCTTTTGTCAAATGCTTTTTCTGCCTTTACTGACATAAACATGTGATTCATGTCCTTAACTGTATTTATGTGGTGAATTATGGGTATTGATTTGCTAATGTTAGAATGAACTTGCGTAGCTCAGATGAAACCCACTTGATCATGGTGCACTATCTTTTTAACGTGTTTTTGAATATAGTTTGCCAATATTTTAGTAGGAATTTTTGTATGTATGTTCATTCATCAAGGATATTGATCTAAAATTTTTTTTTCACTGACATGTCTTTCTTTGGTTTTGGTATCAGGGTGATATTGGTTTCACAGAGTAAAATTGGCAGTATTTTTCACCTTTTCAATTTTATAAGATAATTTGAGGAGGATTGATGTTAGTACTTCTTTAAAGGTCTGACAGAACATAACTGAGAATACATATAGTCCTAAGCTTCCCTTTGTTGGAAAGCTTCCATTTTATTACTTAAACTTTATTGTTTACATTTTATATATTCACATGGTTCAATTTGGGTAAATCATATATCTTTAGGGATTTGTCAATATCTTCAAGATTTTCTATCTTATTGAAATATAAATTTTAAGACAGTTTCTGGTATTCTTCTGAATTTCAGTAATGTCTGTGGTAATATTTCCTTTTTCATCTCTAATATTGTTAAATTGCATCTTCTCTCTCTTTCTTTTGGTTAGCTTATGTAAGGATTTAATAATCATATTTATCCTTTCAAAAAACTGTTTCATTGATCTTTTGTATTTTATTATTGTTAATTTCGGTGATTTTGGCTCTGATTTTAATAACTTCTTGGGTTTTACTGATTTCAGTGTTAGTTTGTTCTTTTTCTAGAGCTTTGATGTTAGATTAAATGTGTTTAATGTTAGATTATTTATTTAGTATCCTTCAATTGTTTTAATGTATGAGCTCAGTGCTACAAAATTTCCTCTTAGAACTGCCTTTATCAAATCCTAGAGATTTTAACATGTTGTATTGCTACTCTAAATTGTTTCCAGGAGTTTTAAAATTTCTCCCCTGATTTCTTCCGATATCCATTATTAATACAAAAAGGCTATTATTTAATCCCCAAATTTTAAAGCAGTTTCTGTTTTTGATCTTGTTGATTTATAATTTCATTCAATTATGGTATGACAACATACAAAAATTATCTCTATTTTTATATTTGCTAAAATTTGCTTTGTGACCTAAAATATGATCTATTTTATAAAATGTCTCATGTGTTGCTGAGAAGAAAGTTAATTCAGTCATTCATAGATGAAATATTCTCTAGATGTTTGCTAGATTCCCAATTGATTAATAGCATTTTTAAGTTCTGAAAAATATTTACTTGCTTTATGTTTGAATAATCTATCTAGTGGTGCAAGAGGAGAGTTGAAAATTCCAGAGTATTGTACTGTGGTCTATTTGATTCTTAATATGGAAAAGGGTTTGTATCATGTAGGTAGACAGACACAACATTGTTTGGGACATAAATATTTATCATTATTCTTGTTGTTGAATGTTAACTAGTATGAAGTGACCTTTGTCTCTTCTGATTCATCTGGGCTTGAAGTTCACTTTGTCTGATATGAGGGTAGCTTATAGCTACCAATTCAATGATAAATCTTTTATCATCCTTTCACTTTCTTTTTATGGATTTAATTGTCTATAAGATGCATCTCTTGCAAACAACATATTATTAGGTCTTGTTTTTTCATCCAATATCCCAACCTATGTCATTTGATTGAAGAGTTTAGAACATTTACATTCAATGTTATTATGGTGAGATTAATTTTTTGCCCTGTTATTTTAATATATTTCTAAAACCTAATTTAGATTTATTCTCCTTTAACTATTTCTTTTGTTAGTGTAATATATCACAATACTGGTTTTCATTTTTTTTCATTTATTCTTTATGAAATATTTCATTGAGTATGCATTTTAGTGTAGGAATTGTGGTTATGAATTCTTCTAATTGATTATCATGGAATGTTTTTATTTCATCTTCCATTTTGAATGATAGTTTCACTATATGTAGTAATCTTGGCTGAGATTTATTTTCTTTAAAATCTTTGAATATATTATTCAAAACCCTCATGTCTTTTAGTGTCTGGTTTGAGAAATCATTTGAAAATTAAATTGGCTTACTTATAAATATGGCCTGCTGTTTTTATCTTGCAATTTTTAAAATTCTACCCTTATTCTCCATGTTAGGAATTTTCATTATAGTGTGTGTTAGAGAAGATTTTTTGTAATCCTGCCTATTTGTAGTTCTATGTGTTTCTTAATTGAATTTCCATGTCATTTCTATGATTTGGAAAATTTTCTAGTATTATTTCATTGAAAACATTGTGCATTCCTTTAATTTTTATTTTGATTCTTTAACTCAGTGATTCTTACATTTGGTTACTTGATATTATCTCAAATGTTTTGAATGTTCTTGTCATATTTTCCTAAAATATTTTCTTTTTTGGTCAACTTTTATCTTCAATGTAATATACTTTGTTTTCAAGGCCTGAAAATTTATCTTTGAAATGATCTAAACCATTGATGATGCTTTTCATTAAATTTCAATCTGAGTTTTTGGCCCTTTCATTCCAAGGGTTTCCATTTGGTTTTTTATTAAGAATCTCTCTTTAATGAATGATCTTTCACTTCCTATATATTATCACTAATTTTGCTTCTTACATCTTCTTTAGCTCATTGAACATTTCAAATAATAAATTTCTAAATTCTTTCTCTGACATTTCCTCCATGATGGTTTCAATGGAGTCAGTTGTTAAATTGTTATGTATGCACTGTTTGGTGTGGTTTGTTCCCTTGCTTTTTTATAGTGATTTTCTTTATTTGACTTAACAGAGTTTTCCTCATATATAAAGCCTTTTCCAGAGAAGAACTTGTGAAAAACTATAAAAGAAAATGACTTATCATCACAGTTGTCTGAGGTTGTTATGAATACTGAAGCAAATGAAGAGCTGGTGTAAAACTTAAAATGAAAAGTTTGGAAATGAGATGACTGTAGGATACTTTATAAGTCTCTGATATATATCTTGGTATCTAAAGAGCCACATGTATTTATTTTTAGAGTTCTGTGTATGTGAAATACTCTGCTTATACTCAGGGATAACTTGAGAAGATCCTAAATTCCCACTTCTACATAAAATTTAGTCTTTGCAACTGCAGAAAGCTCAGACTAAAGCAGAGTTGTAAACCATATAAGCATAGAAGGATGACCAAAAATGCACATGTTGGTAAAGACTAGGAGACTTTTTTGGTTCCAGAGATTTTAGAAAATCTTTACTCATTTTCTAACTGGCCAATGAAATTAACTGAGTGGTGAATAACATAAAAAAGAATACATAAATGACAGAATTAGTTCAGGAATATCAATAAATAAATAAACATTAAAGTAGCAATGAACAGCTACAAAAATAAAAAACTAAAGGGATAGTCTGATTCCAGATTAGTTTCTTTCATTATTTAATGTATTCAGCCTTATTTGCTTTCATTCTTTTTCTTTTCCTTTCTTTCTTTGTTTTTGTATTGACAATTAAACTCAGGAATGCTTTACCAGTGAGCTACATCTCCAGGCATTTTTCATTTTTATTATGCTATGGGGTTTCCCTAAGTTGTCAAATACTTTGCTCCTATGTTGCTGGGACTACAGATATGTGCCACGGTGCCTGCCTAAAATGTTCAGTTTTCAACAAAACATTATGAGCCATTAAACAAAAAATAAAACCTTTGTCTATATGCAGAAATTTAAAAAATTCATGAATAGACACTGACTTAAAGGTAGTATAGATATTACACTTACTAGAAAGACTTTAAAATCAGCTATTTTAAATATAGTCAATGTGCTAAAAGAACCTCAGTTTTGTAAAGAAAATACACAAGCAACCAATAAACACAAAAACAGATGCTCAATAGCACTAAACATAAGGCAAATCAAAGCCATAATGAGTGACCTCTATATATCATTAAAATAACCGTAGTAAAAATGTATATAATATTAATCATTGGCTTGTGGAGAAATTGCTTGTGGGATTGTAATAATGGAATAGCTTCTTTGTAAAGCAGCCTTGAAGTTCCTTATAAATTGATAAAATAATATTAGTTTTTGTCCTAAAATGTTCCACTCATAGCAACATAATCAAGAGAGTTAAAGACACATAACCTCAAAAACTTGCACACAAATCAGTCTAACAGCATTGTTCATAAAAGTTTAAATGTAAACATAATCAAAATATGTATTAATTAATAAATCATAATATACTGGTTATATATATACATATATACACACACATACACACATATATACACACAATGGAGAAAGTTCCAATGATGTATGCAACAATAAATGTAATAACATGAGTAAATCATTTTAATTTAATTTTTATTTTCTTATTAATTTTTATTGGTACATTATGAGTATACTTATTATTTGGATTCATTGTGATATATTTGCACATGTGCATAACATAATTTGGTCAATTTCATTCCTTAAGATATAACCTTCCCCTTCCTCCCGTCATCTGATCCCCAACAAGGGTAAATTCTTGAAAATATTATGCTGAGTGGGAAAAAAGATACAAAAAGACACAGATTATGCTTATTAATATCTGATAAAATTTGCATATTACAGAATTTTCATTGAAGTAGACAGAAAATCAGTGGTTATTAGAGTCTTAGGAAAAGGTGGAATTGGAAGGAACTCTTAACAGGTAAAGGCTCTCCTTTAAGGGTGTTATGATATTCTGGATTTAAACATGGTGGTGTTTGCACAACCCTGTAATATACTAAGAGTTACTTGATGATAAATTTTAAGGTGATAAATTACTTGGTACATGAATTGTATTTAAATAATACCCTCGAAGTCCAAACATTTTAAATATAGAAAAAAACTGAGTAAAGAAAACTGAAGAGGGATTGAGGGATTGACTTATTTCACTTAGCATGATAGTCTCTAGTTCCATCCATTTACTGGCAAATGTCATAAAGTAATTCTTCTTTGTAGCTGAGTAATATTCCATTGTGTATATACACCACATTTGCTTTATCCATTCATCTCTTGATGGGCATCTGGGTTGGTTCCTTAGCTTAGCTATTGTGAATTAAGCTGCTATAAACATTGATGTGGCTGCATCACTGTAGTATGTTGATTTTAACACCTTTGGGTATATACCAAAGATTGGAATAACTGGGTCAATGCATGGTTCCATTCCTAGTTTTTTGAGGAATCTCCATGCTGCTTTCCAGAACAGTTGCCCCAATTTGCAGGCCCGCCAACAATGTATGAGTACACCTTTTTCACCACATCCTTGCCAATATTTGTTGTTGCTTGTATTCTTCATAGTTGCCATTCTGACTGGAGTGAGATAAAATCTCAGTGTAGTTTTAATATGAATTTCTCCAATTGCTAGAGGCATTGAATATTTTTTTCATATACTTGTTGACCATTCATATTTCCTTTTTGAAGAGTGTCTGCCTAGTTCATTTGCCCATTTATTTATCATGTTATTTGCTTTTCAGTGTTAAGTGTTTGAGTTCTTTGTATATCCTGGAAATTAACACCCTCTCTAAGGTACAGGTAGCAAATATTTTCTCCCATTCTGTAAGCTCTCTTTATACTCAATTGTTTCCTTTGCTGTGAAGAAGCTTTATTAATTTGACAGCATCCCATTTATCAATTTTTGATTTTACTTCTTGAACTTTAAGAGTCTTGTTAAGGAATTTATTTCCTGACCACAAATGTTGAAGTGTTGGGCTTACATTTTCTTCTAGCAGGTGCAGCTGTTAACACTTTCAGACTATCATAATTATACTTTGTACTATGAGAAGGATATAAACCTAGAAACCAAAGTGTAGAATTATTTGGCTTGGATATTGTTGAAATGCATACTCCAATATTTTATGTATTGAAATTCTATCCTTATTGTGGAGTATTAAATTGTGTAAACATAATCTGACTATGATATTTAGAGATGCAAGACTTCAAAAGGTGATTATGATAAAAAATTCGTGAGGATTGTGAACTTACAATTAAATGCTACATAACAAGTGTGAGGAAGAGAGATTAAAGTATAATAACACATGTGTTTTCCCTGTCTCTCTCAATTTGCAGGCCTACCAACAATGTATGAGTACATTGTCAATTGTACAAATTCATTGTACAATCCATTATTGTTACCGTGTGATCCTCTGAACTGTCCCAGAAATAGACCAGCAAAAAGAACATCACCAGTTGTATCCTTTCAATCTTGTATCTCCAGAATTATGAACCAAAATAAACCTCTTTTCTTTATAAGATCAATCAGTCTCAGGTATTTTATAGTAATAAAAATGGATTAATTAACATTATAAAGTAACAATCACAAAAAAGTGAGTCTCATGATTGTTTTTGCTTAGTGCAAGTTAAATATATGTTTGTATTACAATGTGGTCTATTAAGTGAGAAATAGCATTATGTCTAAAAGTATACATGTCATTATTAATAATTCTTTGTTGCTAAAAAATGATAATGGTCACCTGAGTCTTCAGTGGCTCATAATATTTTTACTGGTAGAAGGTCTCTCCTTTGTGATGATGACTACTGAATAGGGTGATGTTTGCTGAAGTTTAAGGTTGCTGTGTTGAGTTCTTAAGAAAACAACTATAATTTGTATGTATACATTGACTCTTGCAAAATAGTTATGTGCATCATATCATTCTGAGTGTTAGAATTGTACCCACAGTAGAATTTCTTTCCAAATTGGAGCCATATTTCCCAAAACCATCTGCTGCTCTGTGAACTAATTTTATTAAATATTCTAAAGCTTTTGTTTTTCTTTAATTCACAGAATTTTCATCAAGCATGTATTTTATCTCAATAAACACAACAAATAAATCATTCTGTTTGCTCATACATAAAAAAACAATGATTGTATCATGAGATTGCAGAAAGTCATTGTACAATCCATTATTATGAGGCTGAACATCTAATTCCAGTTCTCTTACTATTTCCACCACTTCTGCAGTTACTTTCTCCACTGAAGTCTGTAACCTCTCAAAATCATCCATTAAGTTCCAAATTGACTTCTTCCAATCTCCTATTGATGTTTATATTTTGACCTCCCATGAATCGTGAATATTCTTAGTAATATTTAGAACAATAAATCCTGTAGAGAAGGTTTTTAATTTACTATTCTCACAACCATCAGAGGAATCACTAACTATGTCACCTATGGCCTTATGAAATGTACTCCATAAAAGAAATGTGAAAATCTAAATTACTCCTTGATTCATGAGCTTCAAAATAGATGGTATGTTAGTAAGGATGAAAATAATAAACTCACTGTACATCTTCATAGAAGCTCTTGGGTGATCTGGTGCATTTTCAATGAACCATAATATTTTGAAAGACACACATTTTCTGAGTAGTAGAATTCAACTGTGGGCTAAAATAATCAGTAATCCATGCTGTCAATAGATGTGCTGTTATTAACACTTTGTTGTTCCACCAATAAAGCACAGGTGGAATAGATTTAGTGTAATTTTTAATGGACCTAGTATTTTCAGAATGGTAAAGGAGTATTGGTTTCAAGTCAGTCACAAGGTGAATTACTACTTAAAAAGATATTAAGCCTATCCTTTGAAGCTTTGAATTCACAGATTGGTTTTTCTTCTTCAGCTATGAAACTTCTACCTGGCATTTCTTAAAACATAAGACTGATTTGTTTACATTGAAAATCTGTTTTTTAGTGTAGTTATCCTTCATGAATTTTCTTAGTAGATTGTTGGATAACTTGTTACAATTTCTACATCAGCACTTGATGTTCCCTCTTGTAGTTTTATATTACAAAGAAGATTTCTTTAATTCAAACTTATGAAACAATCCCTATTAACTTCAAGCTTTTCTTCTGTAGCTTCTGCATTTCTGTCCTCATTTATATAATTTATATAGAGAGGCTTGCTCAGCACTATGATTTTACTTTAAAAAATGTTATGTCTAAAATTACTTACTTATAGCCTCTTCAACAAATGGTGCTCGGAAAACAGGAAATCCATATGCAGCAAAATGAAACTAAACCCCTATCTCTCACCAAGTGCAAAATTCAATTCAAAGTGGATCAAGAACCTGGGAATTAGACCAGAGACCCTACAGCTAATAGAAGAGAGAATAGGCCCAAATCTTCATCATGTTGTATTAGGACCTTACTTCCTTAACAAGACTCCTATAGCACAAGCAGTAAAAACAAAAACCAATAAATGGGATGGATTCAAACTGAAAAGCTTCTTCTCAGCAAAAGAAACAATTAATGAAGTGAACAGAGAGCTGACATTCTGGGAACTAATCTTGGCTACACACACAACTGATAGAGCACTAATCTCCAGGACATATAAAGAACTCAAAAAACTTAATATCAAAAAAAAACAACAAAAAACAAACCCCAATCTATAAATGGGCCAAGGAGCTGAACAGAAACTTCTCAGAAGAAGATATGCAATCGATCAACAGACATATGAAAAAATGTTCAACATCTCTAACAATTAGAGAAATGCAAATCAAAACTACTCTAAGATTTCATCTCACACCAGTCAGAATGGCAATTATCAAGAATGCAAACAACAATAAGTGTTGGCGAGGTTGTGGGGAAAAAGGAATACTCATACATTGCTGGTAGGACTGCATATTGGTACAACCAATCTAGAAAGCAGTATGGAGATTCCTTAGAAATCTTGGAATGGAACCACCATTTGACCCAGCTATCTCATTCCTTGGTCTATACCCAGAAGACTTAAAAACAGCATACTACAGTAATGCAGCCACTTCAATGTTTATAGCAGCTCAATTCACAATAGCTAAACTATGGAACCAACCTAGATGTCCTTTGATATATGAATGGATAAAGAAAATGTGGTATATATACACAATGGAATATTACTCAACAATAAAAGAGAATACAATTATGACATTTGCAGGTAAATGGATGGAGTTAGAGAATATCATGTTAAGTAAGCTAATCCCCAAAAAACAAATGCAAATGTTCTCTCTGATAAGTGGATGCTGATCTATAATATGGGAGAGGACATGGGAAGAATGGAGGAACTTTGGCCACAGGGGTGGGAGGGGGGAGGGGACATGGGGACCATAAAGATGGTAGAATATGATGGACATCATAGCCCTAGCTTTATGTATGACTGCATGTATGCTGTGATTCTACATCACATACAACCAGAGAAATGAAAAATTGTGTTCCATCTGTGTACAATAAATCAAAATGCATTCTGCTATCATGTATACCTAAGTATAATAAATAAATAAATAAAATAAAAATAAATAAATAAAATAAAATTGCTTACTAATCACAATAGATGCAGAGAAGGCTTTTGACAAAATTCATCACCCATTTATTAAAACACTGAAGAAAGTATGAAGAGAAGGAACCTACCTCAACATCATAAGGGCTAAATTGGAAAAAGCCAAATAAAAACTCATAGTGAACAGAGATATACTACAAGCATTTACTTTAAAATCTAGAACAAGACAATGATGTTCACTCTTACCAATTATATTTAATGTAGTGGTAGAAATTAGGCAAGAGAAGTAAAAAAAAAAGGATAAAAATCGGAAAAGAAGAAGTCACATTTTCACGGTTTGCAGATGATATCATCCTATATCTAGAAGATTAAAAAAACTCCAACAAAATACTGCTAGACTTAATAAACAAATTTGCAAAGCATTATGTTCCAAAATCAACATACAAAAATCAATATCTTTCCTATTTAGCCACAGCAAATCTTTTGAGAAAGAAACCAGGAATACAATTCCATTAACAATATCCTCGAAAAGTAAAATAAAATATGTAGGATTAAATCTTACCAATGTTATGAAGGAGTTCTACAAAGAAAATTATAGGATTTTGAAGAAAGAAATTGAAGAAGACCTCAGAAGATTGAAAGACCTCTCATGTTCATGTATAAGTAGAATTAATATTGTTAAAATGGCCATTCTTCCAAAACAATAAAGAGATTCAATACAATCTCCATCAAAATACCAATGACATTCTTTACAGAAGTATTAAAAGTAGTCCTAAAATTCACTTGAAAGATAAAAGACTCAGAATAGTCAAAGCAATTTTAGGCCAAAAAAGAATTATGGAGGTATCACAATACCTGACTTCAACTTATACTACAGAGTTATAGTAACACAAACTTTATTGTACTGGCATAAAAACAGACATAGACCAATGATACATAATACAAAACACAGATACAAAATCATAGAGATATAGTCATCTGATCCTTTGCAAAAGTGCCAAAAATATACATTGGCGAAAGGACAGCTTTTTTAACAAATAGTGCTGGGACAACTGATTATCCATATATAGAATAGTTAAACTAGACTCTTATCTTTCACCCTGCACAACAAATCAAAACAAAATGGAGCAAAGACCTGTGAATTAGATGAGAATCTATGCAATGCCTAGAAGAAAACTTAGAGTCAACACTCCAGCTTGTAGGCACAAGCAACAATTTTCTTAATAAGACACTTAAAGATTAGAAACTAATGCCAAGTGTTAACAAATGGATGACATCAAGTTGAAAAGCTTCTGCACAGCAAAAGAAGTAACTAAGAATGTGAAGAGAAAACCCACAGAATGGGAAAAAATCTTTTTTAACTACTCTTCTGACAGAGGTTAATATCTAAAATACATAAAGAGCTCAAAAAACTTTACACCAAAACATCAAGTAAAATAATTAATAAATGGGCAAATGAAGTAAACAGACACTTCTCAAAAGAAGAAATACAAATGGCTAATGATTACATTAAAAATATTCATCATTAACAATTAGGGAAATGAAAATCAAAAGTATACTGAGATTTCCTCTCACACCTATCAGAATGGTAGTCAAGAATACAAATAATAATGAATACTGGAGAAGATGTGGCAAAAAGGAACACTTTTACACTCTTGGTAGGACTGTAAATTAGTACAACCACTATGTAAATTATTATGGAGGACCCTCAAAAGACTAGGCATGAGAACACCATATGACCCATTTATACCACTTCCCGGTATTTATCCTGAAGTACTAAAGCCATCTTACTATAGTGATACATGCACACCCATGTATATAGCAGCACAATTCACAACACACAAACTATGGAACCAGACTAAGTGTCCATCAATGAATGAATGGACAAAAAAAATGTAGTATATAAACACAATGGATTTTAATCAGACATAAAGAAAAATGAATTATAGCATTTGCAGAGAAATGGATGAAGTTAAAGACCATCGCATTAAGCAAAATAAGTCAAACTTGGAAGGTTGGGGGTTATATGTTTTCTCTCATATGCAAAAGACAGAGAGAAAAAAGGAAAACAAAGGTGAGGGTAGAACTCATAAAAATCAAGGGGTAATCAGTAGAGGAAAGGGACCTGATAATGGAAGCCAGAGAAGGAGTGGAGTAGTTCGGGGGAGTGATATAAGACAAATTGTGTTGTTGTATTGTGTGCATGTATGAATATGTAACAATAAACCCCATCAATATAAAAAAAGAACTATAATGCACCAAAACAATGTGGAAACAAAAGAAAAATAAAACACATAAAACACACAAAAAGAAGAAAATATTATGTCTGGTTTGATCATCTAACTAGAACACTACGATTTTCTTTTATTAGGAATAAAGCTATTTTAGTTTCTTATCTTATATGTGTATAATTTCCTCCAGGAACTTTGCATTTACAATTTGGCTGTTTGGCACAAACAATGTAACTTTTGCCCTATATCAATTTTTGGCAGACAGTCTTCACTAAAGTTGATCATTTATAGCTTTTAATTTAAAGTGAGAGATAAGTGAATCTTCTTTTTGCTTGAATAATTGGAGACCGTTGTAGAGTTTTTAATGGGTCTAATTTTAATATTGTTTGTCTCATGGAATAAGGATGAACTGAAGATCGGGAGACAGAAGAATGGTGACTCAGTTGAGAATTCAAAACAAATGACATGGCTTCCAAGTTGCCAAGCCATGTAGCTGGTATACTGGTTACATACTGAGAAGCAGCAACAGAATGGCAGCTCAAGTGGATTGGAGCGCTTAGTTGTGTGGAGCCCAGTCTACAGATTTAGTGGGCCTGTGCAGTGAGCCAGCACTAAGGCCTGTCAAGGCATGTCAAAGCGTGCTGACCAGTCACCCCACAGCACTGCTGCCTGCACTTGGTGGTGATGCCTGTTGCAGAAACACACTCAGCAAAAAACTGCAACCCCACCTTAAGACCTCAACTTCCCAATTCCTGCCTGTCATGAGAAAAAGGAAGTTGGGCAGACTTGAATGAAAGTTGCACTTAAGAATTGACCGACAGCGCTGTTAGTATCTTTCTAAGCCTCAATTAGCATAAATCTGGACCAATACCAGTGAACCAAATGCTATGTAAACTGCTAGACTAGCACACTCATGGGAAAACCAGCTATCAACCTGCAAGAGTTGTGTTCTCATTCTCAATAAATCCTATTGTTGCACTCACTCATCCTG